>JAUZST010038143.1:0-27415 GCA_034779995.1 Parotocinclus haroldoi | reverse complement strand
GACCAAGACTCAACAGGGGACCCATCCTCCATGGGCGGCCTAGATGTTAATTAAACAAATACTAACTGTATATTAAAATAATTGTTTATTTATATTATTTCTGCAAGTAATGCCTCCAAGTTGGATCTTCAGTTGGTTCTTCAGTTGATGTGAGAACATCTAGAAAAGCTATAAGAGCAAATTCATTACAGTCGTTGTAGTAAATATGATGATTAGTGAAGCAACCTCCAACGTGAGTACGAGCCTCCATCAGTTCCACGTGCTCATAGTTCCAAAGCTCACTGCTCTCTGGGTTGGAGTGGAAACTTTAAGAGGTTCAGCGTTCATCGTTCGTTCTGGCTTTGTTTCTTGTTGAGTAAGCATCACCCCATCCCCAGCTCATCCCAAGCATTTCTGTAGTGCTAAATACAAGTGAGAGGAATACTTTGTAACTGCGATTCTATTTATTTCTCATTGCTTTCTGTATGTCAGACTAGCCATTTTCCATACAATGTACTTTTGTTCATATTTTGGAGTGTTTGAAATGGATTAAATGGTGGTTGTACATGATTTCATATGGGAAATAGAGCTTCAGGTATTGCTACAGTCACCATGTAGAACATATTGTTGGTTTAGGACCCATTTCTCTCTCCATAATGTTTCCACTGATCTTCATTCTGCTCTCTGTGACCTTTAGTGTATCTTAGCCTTTTCACCCTGTTTTTCTACTGAAAAAGTGGTTCCTTAAAACTTCCTGATTCCTGATCAAGCTTATTCGGGCTGTGGAGTGTTCAACCTGGCATCACGATGAAGCTGCCATTGCTCAAGTGCTAAAATAATAGTATATCTAATCTAAAAGTCTAAAGCTTTTGGAGTCGTATTTCATTTTCACAGTGTTACCCGGATGAACGGGAGAGCTACAAGCTGCATCTACGATGCAATGCAATTAGTACATGTAGTGTTAATTGCTCATTTTTGCCATTCGGTGTATTCATTGGCTGATTATTTCCATGTACGAAGCAGTGGCTCGGCTGAAAAGCTTAGTCTGAGTTCTAAATCAGTGTGTTGAAGTACAAACATTATAACAGACGTTTAAATGATGGAACTACTGGCTGTATATTTCTACTTTGTACAATAGTATGTCAGGCTGTGTGTCTCCAGGTGTAACATTTCTATTTATACATTGCACCCACAGTAAGATTAAACCCACATCATTCACTGGTTCATTTCTAATGCTCCCTCATACACTCACAGTAAGGGTAGCAATACATTATACGTAGTATAATTCATAGTAACCCAGCCCTGACCTTCTTTCTTTTTCTTGCTGTTAGATTTCACATTCCTTTTAAATACTGAAGCTTTGTTACAACAGAAGCTCAGCAACCTTTAGAATATTACTTTAATACCTATTTAGAGGTTAAAGAAGAGCATATTAAAGGTTGTTCTGATGTCTGCTTTGCCCCTCTGGCTTGTTAAAAAAAGGTTTTACCCAATAATTTAGTTTAATTGAATCCTTTCCCTTTAATGCTGTCTAAATCATTCCCGGTCTCACCAATGTTTATGAACAAAGCCAGATATTTTGTCCCACCTGCTCTTTTCCATATTATTTTCATGGCTTAATCCGATTCAGGGTCACAGGGAGCGCTTAACCGGCAGCACAGGGCATAAGTCACGAACCAACCCTAGACAGGTTGCCAATCCCCCTTAGGGCAGATTCATGCACACACACACACACACACACACACACACACAAACACTGTAACAGCTTAGAGACACCAGTTGATCTGACACGTTTTCCTCCATTAAAAAAAATGTACTAAAAAGGAAAAATATGTTACTAAAATATTGCATGGCCATAAGTATTCTGACCTTTTGCTACAACACTTGCATTTTATCTCTGGGAGTCTCCCATTTCTCTTGATTACCACTTGATTGGAATTCACCTGTGGCTGAGTGAACATTATATGGAAAGATGTACTTCTGTCTATATACGATTTCACATATAACAATGCACATCAGAGAAAAAGTCATGAGAAATAAAGAACTGCCTGTAGTTCAGAGACAGGATTGTTGTGGAGGCAGGGATATGGAGAAGGCTAGAAAAAAATCTGCTGCACCAAAAGTTCCTAACAGCGCAGTGGCCTACCTGATTCTTGATTGGAAGAAGTGTGGAACAACCATGACTCTTACCAGAGCAGCACCACCAAACTAAATAATCAGGGGAGAGGGGCCTTGGTAAGAGATGTGACCAAGACCCCAATGGCCACTCGAGCTGAGCTCCAAAGACCTTATGTGCAGATGGGAGAAACTTCCAGAAGGTAAATCGTCACCTATGAAAGCGTGTCTGGAGACTCTCAGACTGTGAAAAATAAGATTATTAGGTCTAATTAAACCAATATTGACCTTCTTGGCTTCAATTCTAAGTGTCATATCTTGAGGAACCCAATTCATCACCTGCCCAATATCATAATTACATTGAAACATGGTGGTGGCAGTATCATGCTGGGGGGACAGGGAGACTGGTTAGTGTCATTCTGGTTCTGGAAATCAGTGTTTCTTCAGTTTCAGGAGGTAATTTTTGGTTATGTGCAGCCAGCAAGATATGTTTATTTATGTTTAGATTCTATTGTGTGGATTTATGTATTGTTTGCATGCAGTTTGTGTTACCATTTTGAGCAACAGCCAGTTTACAGTTGTTAAACAGTGCATACATGTTTAACAGTGTCATGTTTTTTTTAACCCATGTCAGTGGCTTTTTATCGGGCAGCACGTAGCCCTATAGCGACTTTTGCTTTATTATGTGATTCCTTTTTCACATACATTAGCATTAGGCCATTTTAGACATATATTGCAAACACAATGCATCTATATCTTATGTAGGATCTTGAATCTCAGTGTTGCACAACCTCAGCAGGATTATGTAAACACCCCCACTATTATTGGGTTAAGTATTTTCAGCCTTTTCCCTCTGATAACATCTTAGTCTGGCTAGCAGATGGAAGGTAATGTACCACCTGTCAACCCCCCCACCCCCCTGGCCTCCCATAAAGAGAAAGGCAAGGTTTCTATGATTGTCTGTCATAGGTGGTGTGTGGGGTGGGTGATATGATTTCCAGAGGTTTGTGAGAACTTGTTCTCAGAAGCCCACAGGTTTCACCACCTATCACTGGAGACGATGTCGGTAGCCTGGGAACATGTTCTTTCCCAGGTGCTTGCTTTCTAAGAAACAACTGACAAAATGCTTTAACTGTAGAATATTTAAAATTCTTGAACATGTGCCAAACGGGTGGGTTTGAACCTCGTAAATGCTTTGCCCCACCACTTTCTAAAACCCCAATTCCAATAAAGTTGGAGTCTTGTGTAAAGCGTAAATAAAAAAAAACAGAATAGTGTTACTTGCAAATCCCTTTTCGACCTTTATTCATTTGAATAAACTAGAAAGACAAGATATTTAATATTTCAACGGAAAACCTTTATTTATCTATTTATTTTTTACAAATATTCACACATTTTGAATTTGATGCCAACAACCCGTTTCAAAAGAGTTGGGACGGGGGCACGTTTACCTCTGTGTTACTTCACCTTTTATTTTAACAGCAGACAATAAGCGTTTGGGAACTGAGGACACTAATTGTTAAAGCTTTGTAGATGGAATTCTTTCCAATTTTTGCTGATGTACAACGTCTAGTACCCTCCACTTATTTGAAGCATGTTTAAGGTAGACTACGCTATGATATATACAGTATACTGTATATTAAACTCGCTTTATGATACGTTCATCTTACGATAGATTCATCAGAACAAAATTATACTACAACATAAAAATACAATTAGTGCTGATGTGGCAATTTTAATGGCACAGCTGTAATTCATTACTTTACATTTCAAAATGCAGAATGTATTAATATTTAAAGTAATAACCTGTTTTCAGTCCAACCCATTAGAAACTCACTCGTCCTGTAGAAATTATCATCACTGGTGAGATAAAAATCCCCTTAAAAAATGATTCCAATCCAAATCGCATCACGGAGACACAGCATAGTGAAGACGCCTCCTAAAGTTTGTGGAGTTTGGCACGTTCCCCCGGAGCAGGCACCCATATCCAAACAAACGTATTTCGCGGAATAACTTCGATTTGAACCCGCGTCCTATATTTTGTTTTACGGTATAGTTTTTCAAAATATTTCTCTTTCTTTCAGCTTTCTTCTAGGTTCAGAACGTTGCTGTTGCTTGCCATGCATTTGCTATGTCAAACATAATTTAGCAGCGTAATTTAGCAGTTTAACAGTATGCTTCCTAAAAACATGCATATCTGAGCGTTTTTCCTCAAATATGCATTTTAATTATTTGAGCTTTCTATTATAGCTCGTCTCTTGTCGAGGTGTCGGGGTCTCAGTTAAGCCTAGCCTAAGAAAGGTTGGAATGCAGTTTTGTCTGTACTTTGTTCCAGGGCATGTGCAGCCCAGGATCAAACCTGGAACTCTGTGAGTTACCAACATTATCTGCTGCCACTCTCCAAATACTAACCAAAATCCAGGCTTCAATCCAAACAGTCTGCTCCTATAACTTGACTTTGAAGATTCTTCAATTGCGGTCCATAGTAGCCCCTTGATGTGTCTTGGGTCAGAATAAGGTCATGGGGTTCATTTTGCAGCTTTAAAGACGTTGGACGTAGTGGCTTTTCTTGTAACTTCTACATTAGTTTTTAGCAACTAAACTCCCCTTTTCCCCAGGAGGCTATAGCAACCGTGTTATTTAGAGCCCTGTTTTCTGAGAAAACAGTGTTATTTCCTAAAATTTTGACAGCGAGAGCTGGGGGCCCCTCTACAGGGAACTGAGCTTAAGCTGTAAGCAGACATGCACGGTTGGCATGAGGCACCAAAGCGCAGGGATTCCCGTAACTGGGTGTGTGTGGCAAGGCTTGCGGTTAGTAATGACATCTGGTAGGGTGCTCTTAGGCAGGAAAACCGCACAGCCTGTCTGGAGATGGGCGGTGAGGGGAGGGTGGAAGATTGGCACATGTGGGCCCTGGAACCACTGGGTTACAATGGAATGCCATGATAGAAACATCTAAAGGAACTACATTACAGATATGAAGTGGTCATGACCCACCTCAGATGAATCTTGTAGGAGACTTTTAGGAGACTTTCAGTTACCCTCAGCTGTAGTTTTACTGGCATCATGGGCACTTTTTTGAACCAATTTAAGCTCAATTTAGTGCCAGTTGTGCATGGTGACTCGGTAGCAGATACGACTTCTAATTGGATTTTCAAATGTTTTCAATTTCGACCACACACAAACCAATTCAAGCTTTTCAAAGCCAAACAGGATTTTTCCTATTTCGTTTAATCCTGGTAACTTTTTTGTTGTTACTACTGAGCTTCAGTCTAGCATTTGTCATCATTAACATTGTAAATAATGCCATTTTTTTATTAACTCGACACACCAATAACAATTTAATCAATTCCTAGTTTAAGGGAGGAGTTTTAGGGAGGGCAGTTTGGTGTCCCACATGGTTTCGTTTTACGCCCTTTATTGTTCTCATTTTATATCGTTCACATTTACACCCCTGAGCACCTTTAATCTTCAAGCATTACATTGGTTTCCATTTATGTATATGATAATACACAATTTTACATTTTATGCCATTTAGCAGATACCTTCATCCAGAGCAACCTACAATGGATACAATCTTGCAATTAAATAATAAATAAAATTGGTACTATTGTCTCATACTCTGATTAATTAGTAGCTTTGAACTGCACCTGTCCCAACGTTCTTTGTAATATGCAGGTCTACATTCCAAGAAAGGATATACTAAGGTACATTATACATTTTTTTTAAAGGTATAATAACAAATGAAAGAAGTTGACCGGAAAATTAAATATAAAAACAAAAAAACGTGTTCCTGTTCCTGTTGCTGATGTAAATGTGCAATCTGGGTTCGTACAGGAGTGTAATAAGGACACAAAAACGTTCCTATTATCAGCCACATGCCCCAACATGACACTGGCGATTTGATTTTTATTGAATAGCTGTAACATATTTCTAATTGGAGGTTCTTTTAAGCTTTAGCTAATTCAGAATGCTGCAGTTCGAGTCCAAACCAGTCTTACTCTGCCGTCGGTTCCACAGTGGCTGCGATAATATTGCTAATAATATATAAAGCTCTAAAGCTTTAAAGCTCTATAGCTGATCCAGAAGTGTAGAATATTTCTTCGATGGTAGTTTGGAACCCGGGCTCTGTAGTTAGACTTCATGGCTTCATGTGTCACAGCCAGTAAATGTTCTCCCCTTTTCTCTTCAGGTGCCTGTCATGGGGAACCTTCTGAAAGTTTTGACGTGTACAGACTTAGATGAGGAGCCCAACTTCTTCCTCGATTTTGAAAGTGAGCACATGTTCTTGTACCTGTTTTTGTCTGTTAATCGAATGGGCTTTTATGGCTGTGATATGGGAGGTACCCTTGATCTGCTTGCAACCCCCTACACGTGAGGAACCCTAAAACTCGGAAGGCTCCTGGCAAAATGGAAACCAAAAACAAACCCGAGCCCAGGAACTCCTGCCTACTACCAGAAACTCATGCTCGGTGAGAATCAGAGAGGCTCAAAGTCGGGAACCAGTCTTCTACCGACTGAGCCACTCAGGGGTAAACTGCTAAAAAGCAATGATTTATGGAAGTGTGTGCGCACTCCAAATGAAACATTGGCTGTTTTGGTTAATTGATGTTTTCTTCTTATTTATTCATTCATTCATTATCTTCCGCTTAATCCACACGGGGTGGTGGGCCAGCCGGTGCCCATCCGGCAACTTTGGGCACAAGGGCAGGTACAACCCCTAGATGGGACACCAATCCATTGTAAGGCACACACAGAGTCATGCACGCAGTCACACACTAATGGCCACTTTAGAAACACCAATTAGCCTAACACGCATGTCTTTAGACTGTGGGAGGAAACCGGAGTACCCGGAGTAAACCCACGTAGACACGGGGAGGACATGTGGGAAAACCCCTGTGCTGCTGTTTTCTTATTATTTGTTTTTGTTTTTGTAAATTATTTAAGTTTTTGAAAAAGTAACCTATTCCTACAGCATGGTCGCACTTATGCATTTATGTGAAATTGTGGAACAAAACGTATAAATAAGCTATGTTTTTTTTAAATCCTCAGAACTGATTGATAATTTAAATGAGCGAGATGAGAAAAATATCGTTTTATTTTTTAAGAATCGCCCTGTTCCCGTAGATGATCTTATTCAAACTATTTCAGTTCCTTTGCTTTTAATCCAGAGAGTTCTTGCGCTTTATATTTAGCACCAGTTACAAAAGTTAGCTTCCTACTGCTTAGCTGAGGTTTAGTTAAACCATTTTTGTATTTAAAGCCCAGGGTAGTTCAAAGTGGCCACTGAGATCTAACTGTAGATCAACCCGAAGTTTCCAGTGTTTAAAATTCCTCAGACGGCTTTACAGCTCCACAAATGAGAGCAGGCTTATTTGAGGAGGTTTGATTACAGCACGTGTTGAGCTGCGTTCCTGGTGGGCTGCAGCAGTGCAGCGTTTAGGGCTCTCCATCAGATTCAGCTCATCAGCTAATTAACAAGCCCCGCATGAAACCAGTCAGGTGCTCAGTCCTGTGGTGTTACAGGAATGTGGTTGTAGCGACACTACACAGCGACTGCATCACTGGGTTCAGGTTTATAAGCACGTCTACAGTATCAGCTCAGTATCACATTTTGGTAGATATCTCATTTATCCCTGGCACTGCAGCAGCGACCCCTACCCAGACCTGTGTTGGACCCGTACCCCCATGACTTTGTATTAGTAAATTAATTATAGTTGAACCCTGCTGACTGTGTATGTTGTTTTTACAATGGATCAAATCATGAATACTTGGTCGGCAGGAGCGGCCTGGGTCCGTTCTGTTCTGTTCTGTTCTGTAGTTTTACTCTGGGTACTCCGGTTTCCTTTCACAATCCAAAGACATGCACGTTAGGTTAGCTGATTACTCTAGAACTGGCACTGACTTGTGTGTATGTAACTAGTTCTCATATAACCCTGTGTGTGTCTCTGAAGTTGCCACTGATACCGATAGCGACGTGAAGCAAACCAAATAAACCAAACCTTAGCACGTTCCTCATGTGTGCTACCTGTGCACAAATTAGCAAAGCTAACAGGATAATCTATGCAAAGGCATCCCATTTTGCCCCCATTTCACTCAGGGTTACAAGGGGAGGGGATGTAGAATAAACAGAAATTCACGGGATGCCAAGCTGCCAGTAGGCCATGGGGTTTTGTAAGCATGCCACAAGATTTGAACGCAAACCCTCAGATATTTCCAGTAGATGGCTGTTAGCACTGAATTCTGGATGGCTGTAGTCACTGCGTCATTTGTTATTTATCTTATAATTAACCTACTTAACCTAAAGTTCGTGTTTAAGTAACACCAGCAGAGGGGAAGTGGGGGCTGTAGGTAGAGCTAAGTAGGCATTTAGGACACCGTTTATAGACAGAGCTTATCTGACAGAGCACAAGGCCAGGGCTGGCAGGGGTCACTGTTGCAACATCAGGGTATGATCCAGCAGGCAGCAGGTGGGCCAGTGAATAACCTGTGCAGAGTGCCAACATAATGAAAATGTCATAGCAGTCTAGCCCATGCGTACTCGTTTATATACGTTTCTGTGTTCTAGATGCACAGCCCACAGATGCAGAACGTGAGACCTGGAACCAGGTGGATGTGGTCCTGAAGGACGCTCGAGCCGTGCTCGATGAATTACAGGCCTACAAAGGAGCGGTGAATGAGATCCGAGAGGTATTATAATATTATAACACCCAGTATATATATATATATAGACACACACACACAGACAGACACACACACAGACAGACACACATACACACATTCATCCAACTTTGTGCATGTTTGTTTTTCGGTTTCTCATTTGATAATGGCTCAGACTGAGTGCCAATGTGACTGATGCTCAAAGTGCCATGGCTACTGTTGCTATACCAACTTGGTTGCCAAGGCATGCCAGCAAAGCCACAGCGTCTGGTGAATGGAAGCGAATGTAGCCCTTGATTTCCTTCTTGTAATTCATGCTGCATTCATTGTATTAACTAAGGAACGTTCACATTTTATGAGCGTTAGAGGACTGATGCGAAACGTTCCTGACATTATTGAGGGATTTATGAGATACACTACCTGACGTGAAATCACTTCCAAAAATGTTCACTCATGTGGACCCATCCTTTGAAAATGTGAAATGTGTCCACTAGATTTTGGAACTAGACTCTGCGTATTAACTTCCAGTCAGCCACAAGACTGTTAATGAATTTGCATAGATGTTACATGGGATGATGGTTCGGGCTCGGGACTGGCTATTAAATTATTCAGACCGAACTGTGCAGACCATTTTGTAATGGGTGGGACAGTAGCTCAGTGGTTAAAGTACTGAACTAAGTAGGCTGCCAGTGTTAAGAGAGACTCTTCAGCCTGAATTGCTTGGACTGTATCAAGCTTTTATCCGTTTTCACTGGGATCGTTCGAAGTCAAGACTAAGGTCGAATTGTATCAGTTGTTATTATTGCGCACATTACGAAAGCGTGGCTGTAGAAGAATCTGCAAGATTCTGATCTGTCCCCAACATAGAGAGAATCTCCCCAACGTGTGGAATTTTGAAACGAAAAAATACAACAATGACCTCATTGACTGTTGCACACCTTTAGGTGTAATTGCACTTAGTTTGGTACCAAACAACACCTGAACGTCAGCACGTCATTGCTTAGTATCCTTTGTAGCCTTTGTGCCTACTAAGTGTTGTGAGCAAGAATTACAAAGTGGTAAATGCTTTACCATTCCAACTTCTAATGGACTGTGTTTCAGGAATGGATGCTGATTAACAAATCAAATTACCAGACCAAACATGGAATATCTTGGGTTCATACTGCCTGAAATAAAAGTAAACGCAAGACGTACTGCCTTATTTTTTGGATTGCATTTGCCATGCTGTTACAACTTTTTAAAAATTGTAGTTCTGTAGAATATGGAGTATTTTAATCGGTCTACAAACCCGTCCTACTGTGACAAATAGATGGAAATATTCACTAGGCAAACCATCTTTCGGTTCCAGGTACATTTTAAAATGGTGTTGGACACACATTGTTTCTGAACCTCACCTTATGTACTTAATTCCCTATAATATCATTGTATACTGTATCATTAAGCATTCCCGGCATCAAAGCACCATTGCCCCTTGACCAAATTTTACAAATGCCGCTCTCTGTTTGAGCATGCAGGCCTCACCTGGCATCCACAAATACAGATTTGACTACCAGGCTGCCAGTTGGTGACACCTCGCCAATCCCAGCGAACATCTGTGAATGCTCTTCATCATTTCATTTAGCAGACAAACTTACAATTGAGCTGAGCGTCTGAAGGTTAAAGGCCTTTCTGTAGGACCCAGCTGTGGCAGTTTGACAGTGCCAAGATATTAACTCACATCCTTACAATCAGTAGCCCACAACTTTTGGGCAGCTGTTGTGGGAAAGGACTCTGTAGGATCCGACCTGTTGGCAAGGTTGCACGTACAGTGAAAGTCGGTGAGCTTTCAATCAACCACTGCTTGCTTTAATGACTGAGGTCTTTATGTTGTCATAAATGATCTCGTAAACGGACTCAAAATGCCAAAGACACTCTCTAGTGCTGCAGATTGTAAGCTGCTACAGTATACAATTCTGTACTGAACTCAGACCGACCTGTTTTATTTCATAATTATAACAAATTCCTACGTTAATGACTTATTTACGTATTGTCACTGCACCAGATAGGGCAGCGTGTTGTTTTTGCTGCGGTTTTGTTTCTTCCTCCGTCCTCCTCCTGTCACATTGAGTCACTGCACTCCGACAACACCTGGTCACCTCAAAAACCACCGAACGTTTCAGATCCAAAAGCAGAGGCGGGAGTTCGAGCAGTAGTCTGTCGATTTCTCAACTTCGCTACTGTACTGGTTGTGTGCTTGCTTGCTTGTTAGCTCACTTCTTAGATTAACTGATGCGTTTTGAGACTCTACTTATCTTTACTTATTTGTAACACGCTGTAAATGGTGTTTGTAAGTGTATGTGCCTGTCCTATTGTAAGTAGTACACCATGTTTGTTTCCCCACTACCTGTGTAGTCTGTCTAGGATGTAACTACAGTCTGGTTGGCATTGATTTGAGTCTAATAATACCAGTGCATTTTTCTGCTTCCGTCATATGAAAGTATCAGGTCCTGCATATCATCTTTTTAAGTGGTACAGCTTTTCCCCAGACAGGGTCAGAACATTCCGTAGATATTGTGAATTTCCATAAAATACAGAGAGGTTTAGCATGTGAAAATACTCTTTCTATTTACTTTACAGTAGAACAAAAAGAGTATGTGGCTATGGTAATGTTCATTTCGCTCAACATCCTATTTCAAAGAACGTAATGTGGACATGTAATTTGTGTTTAGCTAGTTTATTGGAGTTTTTTATGTTTAGCCACTTTGTTTGTGTTCCTTTATCTGGGCAGCTGTTGTGGGAAAGAACTTTTGATGGGGCTGACTTGTTGCAAAGGTGGAATGCATGTTGAGAGTCAGTGAGCTCTTTAGTGTGAACATTGTGTCTGTGGAAATAGCATCCGATGTGGCAGAAAAACCCAGTTTAGTGTACTGCTCACAAAAATTTTAATGAAATATGTATTATGCCAGGGTGGCTCGGTGGGGTAGCAAGAAGGTCCCGGGTTCAATCCCCGGGTGGAGCAGCCTGGGTCCTTGCTGTGTGGAGTCTGCATGTCCTCCCCGTGTCTGTATGGGTTTACTCTGGCTTCCTCACACAGCCCAAAGACATGCGTGTTAGGTTAATGTGTGACTGTGTGTGTGTGTGTGTGTGTGTGTGTGTGTGTGTGTGTGTGTGTGTGTGTGTGTGTGTGTGTGCCCCCTATGATGGATTGGCACCCTATCTAGGGTTGTTCCTGCCCTTACGCCCAGTTGCCAGATGGACACCGCGCTCCTGTGTGGATTAAGCAGAAGATAATAAATAGATAGATGAAATATCCCCCAATTGATGTGAGCAGTGTATAAATCAAAATCATTTTTGATCATTTTAGCTGTTATCACGCAGCATCAGTTTATATATTGATCTATTTGCGATATTTATATATTGATAACAATAAAAAGCACAAAACAATGTCACCTCTACCGTAGAATTTTCCATTACTCCTTTGGTTGCCATGCTTGTTAGAGGAAATTATAAGGCTGTAACCGTGATGTTTATTTTTCTCTTAGGCGATCCAGAGTCCCAGTGATGAGATGTTGCAGGACCAGGCCTGGGCTGCTGTGGTGCCGCTTGTGGTCAAACTCAAGAAATTCTATGAGTTTTCTCAGAGATTAGGTAGTACATTTCTTCACTTAAAACACATGTCCATATGCTTAAGCTTTACCCCAGATATAATACAGACAGATTTGAAGAAAAACACTGTACTGTTTGAGAGTCAGCAGGTATCAGGACTCACTTCTGCTGGGACGTTTTCCATACTTTCTATTACTTTTTCCCCTTTTTCCCTTATGAACTGTGAATCTTTTGACAAATACAAGTGCACTAGTGCTCCACCCTGGGACTGAACCCACGACCATCTCGCTGTGAGGTGGTGGTGCTACCCACCAAGCTGCCATGCCGTCCCCATTAACAGCGGAGACTAATGGTTATTCCATCACAACATTCCCAAAATTGTTGACCCCGCTGAAATTTTTCCAGAAAATGATTTATTTATCCCAGAAACACACGTTTACTTCCTTTGTGTGTATTGGGACAATACATAAAAGAAAACAGGAAAAAGCCAAACATTATATAATTTCCCGCAAAACTCCCTAAATTGGTCAGACAAAATTGTCGCCACCTTTTCATAATTGTGAGTACATTTGCAAATGTAGTGTGTCTCGAGGTAGCCTTGTGTTTCGTTCTCCGCTGATGGCGATAGTGATGTTAAATAAACCAAACAAACAAGCAAACGCACTGCTGTTATTAGAATGGAAAGGTAACGATCAGATAATGAGAGTTTAGATGGCAGGATTAAATAGATCTTTAAGGAAACTGGCACAGTGTCTCTTTGTAGGTCTTTTAAAGTTCCCCAAAGCTGTTTAAAACAATTACAGTATTTATGCTGATGGACAGTGACTATAATTTTAGTGACCCAGAAAAAGGAGGCGAAGAGGGCTGAAGCTGTGTCCAACCATCCTGACCCTGTTTGACAGCCATGATTAGCATTAGCAGAAAAGATGGCCAGAGAGGGAGGAAGAGCAGATGAGACAGGAGGAGGTGCAGACCTTCCCTCTTCCCTCAAATCCCAACCTTGACCTCCTAAATCAGAGCTCTCTTCAGTGGGCGGGATCGATCAACGCCCACCGCATGACGTTATGTAACCAAGCAGTTACAAGTAGGTCAGATTTACCCGCTCTTTCCACCCCAGTGCACGCAGTTGGCTACTGGCCACTTAGCTAGCGTCTTGACAAAGCAGCAGGTGACGAAGACCAGGATTTGTTAGATATTAACGTTAATCATTGTGTTAACCTCCTCTTGTACTTCGGTGCATATATCATGTCGAAAAGTCCAGTAAATGTAAAATGCACTACCAAGCCTGCACTGACATTCAGCCAGAAGGCACACGGAGTTGCTCTTGACACCCCGTTTTATCCTGTCCTTCCTTTCACCACTGTTCATCTCTCCCAGCTCCGATTTGATCTTATCTAAAGTGACACCACCACACCCACCACCTCCAGCATCCCTAATCTACCCTGCAACTAGTCTCTCACAAGATTCACAGCACTGTTTAGACTGGCGAGGAAGTGGTGTGTATTTTGGATTGTAGCCCTAACAACCTGACACATGTAATTAGTGTAGCTTGTTTTCTGGGCTTCCTTGCTGACATACATGACGTATCCCAAGAAACGGAGGAACCAAATCTTGCTTTCTACATCTGCACTAGACAAAGTCGTAGTGAATGTTCCATTATTAAGTCCATTTTCAGGTGTAATATAATAAAAAAGTGACTTTTGACCAGTCTGATGCTCTAGTAAATACCTTTACTTATGTTTAATCACGTCTTGGATCAAGAGTAATGTCATTTCTAAAGCAGATCCCTTCAAAGTTCAGAAATACATTTAATATTTTTTACTTGATACAGGTATGAATCAGTTAATGCACCATTATATTCTGTGAAAAAGTACACAGACTGAAACGGACGTAGACCGGACAGTACCGTAGTTTAGATCATTTCCACAAAGTGTTTTATGTTGAACATCAATATTAATTAATAGACAATAGGAAACCTTATATAAAACTTTGAAACACTTGCTGAAAACTAAAAAGATAATAGAATGATGCTGAGTTTTTCCATGCCATTTGAGACTTGGATTCTATTTTCTGTCAGCAGAGGTTACAAATGTTTGCTCATCCTAGTTTTCAATCATTCAGACCTGAATGAGATGTATATAAGACTTTTGTTACAAAAAAACCTTGGTCGTTAATGGATCAGATAGTGATCCTTAAATGGGGCATATCTGTATTGACGTTCAAGGCCGGACCATTTATTTAATTGTGCAGTGGAGAATATTGTATATTATTACCCCTATTGTATGCTATTACCCTTATTTAAAAAAAACCCTATTTAGTTTCTATCTAAAATATCTTCTGATAAGGAGCCTGCTCAGAGGCCTAAGAGTGGCAGCTTGGTATTTGAAAAGTTGAATTTGAACGCTTACAATGAAATACAGTACAGTATATACTCAAGAGTTAGAAGCTTAAAGTTTAAAATTTAAAACTAGGCTAGATTTCAAAAGGTTTAATCTGTGAGAACATGAACAACGGGGATAGAACTAGATTTTTTTTTATTGTATGTAATTACCGTTTTCTGGTTTCCATATTATTCATTTCAAGTGATGTTTACCTTTCAGCTGGAATAAACAGCTACGATTTTATAGTCCTTGGTCCATTTGATGTCATTCCAATGAAGAGTTGAGATTAAGGATGAAAAAGTTCCATCTAAACAGCCACCCTGACATAATGACAGTACGGAACATACAGTGAATTCCTGTTCCCTAATGTAATTAACATTCGGTGCATAAAAACGGCAAAATGTTCCATTTAGCTTGTGTGGTGCTCACTTCAGATCTGTTAAAGAGTGTAAGAGATGCACAGTTATACAGTGTGTACATGTCTGATTACGTAAAAGTACAGTACTGTGCAAAAGACTTAGCACTTTCTATATTCTGTTTACTATTTATTTAATTTTTAGTGGCCACAGCACTTTGTAGTTTTACAGTTTCGGACTGTGGTCTCATTTATTCCTTTATAGGACCAGCACAGATCAGGTACACGGCTCCCAAAAATAGGGGATATTTCATAATTAATATGAAGCGATTATAAAAAGAAGCATTTGATTTTATTTCATTAAACAAGATCATCATTAAGGAAAGTTGTTTGATTATGCAAATTAGATGAACACTTTAATTGTGTTTGATTAACAAGTGATGGACGAAACTGGATGTGAGAGCCACACATTGACTGTTCATTAGGGTGTATGGTCACCCAAGAGGGCCAAAACACACTGACAGTGATGGGACATGAACAGGATCAGATTGTCCAGCAGTTCCCGTGGGATCCTCGTCATATTCATTTTGAAACATCCCCTCATTTTTGTGAGCCGGCCCTGCACTGACACTGATGTGGTGTTCGAGTGTGTTGTACTTAGTATGTGTGGATCAGAGCCACTAAGTGTAAACACTGTGCCCGGTGCCTGGTTCATGGCATATAATGTTTAGTATGATAGTTTTTCCAACCATACAGGATAACAAAGTAGTATTTAAAAAAAAGGTTCAGTTGACAATATCAGTTTATTGCAAGTGCAAGTGACTTCTCCATTTCTCATGACATGATGTACAATTTTAATTACTGTACATTTATTGAACATGTACAGCATGTTGCAAAATGTCAGAGCCTGTGAAGATGGCTTAGTGGTTAAACTGGTGCATGACTAATGCACTGCAGTGGCTCAAGGGCCCAAACATGAGCATGGTCATTAACCCTCATCTGCTTAACCCAATTAGAAGATGGTCAGAGTGGAAGCATCTGCTAAGCGATTTAAAACTGTACATATATGTAACCGTGTCTGTAAACAGTGTACCTTGTTGCCCTCTCTACCCCCCCGCAGAAGCAGCACTGCACAATCTGTTAAGAGCCCTGACCAACGAGAACTACAGCGACCCCACGCAGCACCTGGAGCGCGAGCAGGCCCTTGCCAAGCAGTTCGCTGAGATCCTGCACTTTACGCTGCGCTTCGACGAACTGAAGGTTGAACACAAGCGCCACAGACAAATCTGCTTTTCACACTAAACGTCTCCTTGCCTCGTACACTGCACCGCTCTTATTCTTGTTATGTTCAGCTAGGCTACGACTATCACGGGGAGCTTGATCACATCATCCAGTCCCAGAGGAATGTGAGGCTCCCCTTTGAGTCGAGTTCATCCCAGGGTTTCCGCCTTGCCGTGATCACCTCTGTTTACTAATCCGGAGTTTAGGCTAGGCCTTTTTTGGAAAGGTGTTCTGCAGTACGATACACTGCTGCTCTCACCAGTGCTAAATGAGGAAGTCGGCAGTGCGTTACGTAGGCAGTCACGTGGAGGGAAGCACGCTGGGAAATGTAGTGAGGCAAAGTGGCGCTTGTGACAGTAATTGTTTCTGTTGTTTCGTTTTTAATACATTATTCACAATGGTGGAACAAACTCCCTTCCACTAGCAGATCAGGAGAATCTCTCGCTATCTTTGAAAATCCTGAAGACAGAGCTCTTCAAAGAGCACCTACTCTCCCAACACCTCTAACAAACGAACTACTTCTAACCTCATCTCCTTCTTTCTCTTCTCTACTTCTCTTTGACCTCCTTAAGGCCCTATCTAAGATGTTTTACCTTTAACTTATTATTTTTTTTGTACTTAACTATTGTAAGTCGCTTTGGACAAAAGCGTCTGCCAAATGTAATGCAATGTGGGGGACTGTGGTAGCCTAGTGGTTAAGGCACTGGACTTTGGATCAGAAGGTCCAGGGTTCAAATCCCACCTGTTGGGTCCTTGAGCAAGACCCTTAACCCACAATTGCTTGGATTTTAAATCTGTAATAATTGTAAGTCGCTCTGGATAAGAGCGTCTGCTAAATGCCGTAAAAGTAATGTAATGTAATGTAATTCAATACATTTGTAGCGTTATACCACAGGTAGTTAAACCCCTGCAGTCTGATTGGCTGAGGGACGTTCTAGGAGTGCCAGTATTGCGCAGTAATGCCACTCTGACCAAAGCTCTTCAAATATCACTCCGCCACATGTACGTACGTAACCCAGCAACCATGCCAACCATAACAAAGCAGCATCGTCACAAAAGTAAAATGAATTCCAATTTGTTTATGAACTCCACTGGGTTGAAAATGTTTCAATTTCAGCTAGGAAGACGAAGCTGTCTTAGTGACCAGCCTGTGAGGATTTGAGCCGGAAAGGCAAGGAAAACAAAGTCAATCCACTAAATCAAACTCAACACTAAAGTCAGTTGTGGAGAGTTTAACTGGCTCGATCACATTCGTTCTTTCTTATTTTCTTTAAGACGATGTTAAATTACTGCATGTCTTTCATTAATCACCACGTGAGACCAGTCGGAGGTTTATTTTGTTAAAGCCACCTCTCAACCCAACGAAGCTGCTGATGCTCTTTAACTCTGCCGTTACACTTTTGACTGATAATGTTAACATTGACATCTTCAGCTAACACATTTATAATCACTAATCTAGTCATGGAAATTATAACAGAATCCTAGACCTTCCTTAACACCTGGGTCTTACTCACATTTTCTTTTGTTGGTAGAATAGTACCATTCTGCCTTATAAATCAGACACATTTTATCCGCTGGATGTAAATAAACGTTGAGATTAAATCTTTTTACTCCCTATGTTTGTGCTGATTGTCTGTGTAATGGACAGTTATTGGAAAATGACTATTATGACTGAAGGCCATAGTCTGATGATGATGATGATGATGTTTTAATAGCGGGGTGCCTGTTTTACCTCACAATGTTGATACGTTTGTTTTTCTATTCTCATTTTTTTTCTCCAATCTAACGTTGGGGGAGCGCCTAAAGCCGCGTGCCTACGACCGCAGGGCCCCTGTCCCAGTATCTCACTCTATAGCACTCCCTTTCTAGTGTTATTGCTTAAATGAGCTTTATGTTAATGGTTTGGCCAAACTGCAGTGCAACGTAAGTGTTTTAAGCACTATTAATGCACGGTACACCATGATAAACACAGTACATATTAAACATTACATGCTTGCTTTACGATAAATGTATCCCGTATAACGTATATATCGTAATTCGCAGATTTGTCATTTCCCCCTTTTCTCATTGTAGTCCTGCTCATTCCTGCGTTCACAAACAAGCTGAAATGTGATGTAGTGAGATTTTATTGTGCTGTAGAGATCTTTTGCCTTGTAGGTGATACGAGATACACTTGTCCTACGGTGCACACCTGCATCCGAGACACTCTTACACTCTTAATAGGCTGCTGTGCATCCAACTTAACGTCGCTAGGGTAGCTGAGCTCGTATCTGTCTCAAGCAGTCAGATGCACTTTAGTGTGGCTTCAGATGTGTTTGCCCCAAAGCCAAATCTTTTGCCTTGTCCTATATCTCTTTCTACTTCCATGCTAAAGCCAATATTCACAGGTCCACACCCTGCGGCAATGCAATGAGATGGGCCCAATTACAGTGCCCAGACACCCCCTTAATATGGGGGGTTGTGGGCAGGTAAGGGGCGGAAGGTCACATGGCATCCATGCTTTGACCTAATTAGCCTGATAGTGTAACGCAGCCTACTGTGAGCTAGAATGGGCCATCAGGCCCTTCAGACATCACATTGTGAGTGACAAACTGTCGCTCAAAGACTTTTCTTTTTAAAAATGCATTTTGTTAAGAATTTTTTTTTAAATGTTATTTTTTATTTTTTACTCAAAGTTTACTCAGAGGTGGTAAGTAATAAAGTAGAAGTACTGTAATTACTTACTACGTTTTCAGACTTGTTACTGTAGCTTTCATGAATTTATTTATTATATCCATTTTATTTATTGTTTTCTTTTATATTTATGCTTCAATTTCCCCTTTATATTTTGTTCTAGTCAGGCATCAAATGGAACGCAAATCAGAATATTGATTGTCTGAAACTGACACGAGGTTGTGTTCGCTAAACGTGACGCTAGCGTGGCGGTTCTGTACCCGCACGCTGCCATGGCGCGTTGTTGTGCCACCCAACTTTATGCTCCCTGGGATTCTCAATTTTAAAAGAGAATCTTGTAGAAGAGTTTCACCTCTACAGGAATGCATATGTTACACCTTTGTATGATCATATAGTCAGATGAATCCTAATTCGGGCATCTCAACCCTTTTAGAAAGGAGGACACACTGATTTAGGAAGGAGGACACACATTTGTATGTTCACCATAATGCATTCTACTTCCCAAAATAATTATAAACAATACTTCATTTTAGCTCTTATTAATCAGACCCTTCGGTTTAAAATTCTGTTTATGCGGTGCATATTTGAAAAGTTTCAAATGTTTCGCATAAGTATTTTAAAAATTAAGAGTCTTTAAAAGAAGAACAATTTAACAAAAATGACACAAACTGGGGAAGCTGCGTTTTGTTTGGCTAAAATGCAGCGATACTGTTTCAGAGTCAAGGAGACAAGGAGGTAAAATAGCTAAAGGTTAAAGATATGCTGCGTTACTGAATGATTACTCAGTTATTGAGCAGCATTTATTTAAAATTAAAAAATCCAAAATATTGTGTATATGCTGCTTCATTATTTCGAATCCTTTTGTTTGTAAGAGAAGCCAAATCTACAACATCACAACATCTTCAACAGTACATTGTATCCACACAAAGAAACACGCACTGCTATTAATGTGGCAAATTAGTTAGACATTTCTTTCCCTTTCAGATGACGAATCCAGCTATCCAAAATGACTTCAGTTACTACAGGAGGACCTTGAACCGCATGAGGATTAATAATGTTCCAGTAAGTGGCCATAGATCTTATTACAGTTTGCTTATTTTATTTTGTCCTAATCCTGTTTAATCAGAGGTAACACAATAATACAAACGGTAACTGCTGCTGGCAGTTTGCTCCGCTGGGGTAGGGCAATCAGGAATTGAGCCATTTTTGGTACGTTATAATTGACAGTTATACAATTATAGGTTAAAGTACCATTTTCTGTTATGTTAGTTCTCATCTCAGGAAGCAGAATTAGCAAATGTCAGTGTGACTGTAGCTAGCTTGCTTCCATGGTTTGTTAAGAAACGTTTAACCTAGGGTCTTATCGTAACGACTGTTTATTTATGATATATAAATCCCATCCATCCATGCATTACCTTCCGCTTAATGCACATGGGGCCACGGACCAGCTGGTGCCCACCCAGCAACTCTGGGAGCAAGGGCAGGAACACCAATCCATCGTAGGGCACACACACGGTCCCGCACACAGTAAGGGCCACTTTAGAGACGCTAGGTTACCTAACACACATGTCTTTGGACTGTGGGAGGAAACCGGAGTACACGGAGTAAACCCACGCAGACATGGGAAGGACCCAGGCGTCCACCCTGGGACCGAACCTGGGACCTTCTTGCTGTGAGGCAGCAGTGCTACCCACCAAGTCACTGTGAAGATCGTAAAATCTGTCAAATTTCGACATAAGCTAGCTAGTTTACTCTGTAGGTTACAGTACTTAATGTTTAGCTAGTGAAATAGTTTTCCAGCTTCTTGCTGCCACAACAGTCTGTTTATTACATTGCTTTATTTAATAACTTTGTAAACCTAGCCAACTCAGACAAACAAACAACTTAAGAAAATACCAAGCGAAACTCTAAAGTGAAGTTAAAGGTCATATGAGTAATGTTTCTTTCTCATTGCTAACTGCAAACTACTAATGAATGAACCGTATATTTACCTTATTTGTAATATCTTGAAAAGTTAGCTGTACTGCATTTAATACAATATGCACGCTTACATTTTCAAGTTCTAAAAATATATATATCACATGCGACTGGGTCAGATTTGAAGTGGAAGGTTAATATAAGACAAAACCTACTTGAGTGAACAGAAACTACAATCTATTTCGTACATGAACCGAAGATCCCAATTGGCAGGGTAAAATTCCGTTTTATTAAAGTCCACTAACAGTCTTGTACTAATTCAAGACAGCGACCTTAATCTCTCTACGTTTTGTCCAAAGTAAATAGTTATTTGATTAGCATGTTTGCGTTCCACATCTGCTTCCAGTCTGTTTTGATTTGACCGTCTTTGTCTGTTGTCACCTTTTCATTTTGTACGTGGTACTTCCCCTGCCTCTACTATACATTTACTTTTTGACTCTATTTACAGAATTTATTATGTGCTTTTAGCCAAAGGGCCGTACAGTTTGGCTAAGCAGTTGAAGACTAAGTGTCTTGCTCTGGATGGCATGCAGCATTGGACAACCTTCCAGTTAGTAATCCAGTAGTCTTAATGTCTGAGCCATAAATTTACCTTTCTAGCTGTTTGCATTTAGGAAAATAGAAGTGGTTAAAGTCATATTTTTTCACCCACCCTGTAATACTCATCCACTTTTAGGTTCATGCAGAAACTAGACCTTGAGAGGTGACACTCAGTCAAGCACCTGAGCTGCAGTCTGCTGCATATACGCCGTCCCCCGAGACAACCTGCACTCTCAGGGCCTAAAATCTGAACTGAACCAAGCCCATTATTTACCCCTGAGGCACTCCTATGCTGTTTTTAGAGCACTGTGGCTGGTAATCCCCCTTATCCTCTACTACTGAACTGAATAACCCCACAGCCACTGTAGCTCCCCTGAGCCTTTGCAGAATAACATGGCTAACAAAGTCGTTTGGACCAGTGGGCGCTGGTGCTAAACTAAACATTGCTTTTAACTTTTGCATTTTTCTTAATTGAAACTGCTTTATTCACTATACAGCTGCAAAAAGCCAAAAATATTTCGAGGACCAGTTGGAGTCTTAAGCTACTCCAAATGTAAAATTTTAGATATTTAAAAATGGCACACATTTGCTTTGAGACTACATAAGATAGCATTATTTCAACGAACTAAAAGGTAGTGGTCTGAATAGAATCTGAACAGCTTATCATACATTCCTGAATTTAGTTTCCACAAGTTCTGGGCTCAAGTTGGCTGCCTGGTCATTACTCTTCAGTCTGACTCTATAGGGTTCAGAGAGATCGTGGGAGTCAGGTCTTCTGTCATAGCAATCTGCTCCTTTCCTTGTTTCTTCTATGTGACATCTCAAACATGGAATATTGGCTTAATAAAGTTTGTTTTCAGTAAAAAAAGTTGTACAAATGGTTTAATAGAAAATATTAAACTAAAGTGTACCAGAACCAGAAAAAAGCGTTTCTTAAGAAACACAGGATTTTTTTTTGTGTACATTTTGGACCACCAAGAATTAAGAACACTAATGAGTGTAATACATTTATTTGCTTTTATTGAACAACAGTGGCAGCAAAATTACAAACTTTTCTCCAAGTTATGTCATCTTGTTGCTTTTACAAAAACTGCAATGGCACATGAAATGAACCGAAAACTTGGTGCCCTACAACAGATGAGGACATGATGACAACTAAGATGTGACCTCAAAATCCATCTGAGCATTTTATCAGCTAGAAAACTTTCAGTTTATTTGCATAATTAATAACGCCGTGCATTAAAAAAATGACCTCATTTTTAATATGGTGCATTATTAATGATGCATTAGGAACGGACTCAACCTCGGACCTGGAAAACCAAAGTTTACACACCTGATTCAGTTTTTTTTTTTTTCCCTTGGGACTTACTGAACAGTTTCTGAGTAGTAGAATGGGACTGTGATGGGAATGTGGTGGAGTAAATGTGAAGTCATGTGTTTTATTGCAGTATTTAACTGTACATTTAATGTATTATGTCATATGAGACATTAATTTGACTTTTCCTAACATTTAATTAGTTTTTTCTTCTTTACCAGGCACTTTATTCTGGTCAGAGTGTTACCGGACACTAACTCTATCCTGGGAACACTGGAAACATTACAAATAAAGCACCATAGGCAACACGAAAGACTATTGCAGAACATATATAACTGACTTTATGGAATACCATTGCTGTAATGGGGTGTCTCTGTCTTGCCTTGTCTTCTTTTCATGCAGAATTAATGCTTTTCCCTGTGTTTAGGCTGATGGAGAAAATGAGGTCAACAATGAAATGGCCAATAGAATATCTCTGTTTTACGCTGATGCCACGCCCATGCTGAAGACCTTAAGTGATGGTACAACAAAGTTTGTATCTGAGGTAAGAAATGCTTGTCGTCTGTTCTTCTGTTTTTTTGTCTCATGCCACGCTTAAAGCTTTCATGCTTTGCCGAGAATCAACCTGTCTTTCTACAGAACAAGAACCTACCTATCGAGAACACGACGGATGTGTTAAGCACCATGGCGAGCGTCTGCAAAGTCATGCTAGAGACCCCGTAATTTGCTCTTCTTCCCTTTAGAATGCACACAATTAACACTTTATAAATAGAAAGCCCAGAGTTCAAAGCTTCATTTTTTTGTTTTCGCAGTGAGTACCGTAGCCGTTTCAGCAGTGAGGCCACCGTGTCGTTCTGTCTGCGTGTCATGGTTGGAGTCATTATCCTCTATGACTACGTCCATCCGGTCGGCGCTTTTGCCAAGTCATCAAAAATAGACGTGAGTCCACTTTACCTGTCAAAAGATTCTGTTTGGACCAAGAATGATGCATATGCCGTTATATTTGTGTCTAATCAATAATAAACATAAAACATAATAATTTACTGTCTTGCTACGGTTTTGTTTCTAAATCTTTAGTGTTAATATCATATATGTTATATACAGTCACATCTAAAATGCATTTGCACCCCCGGAAAGTTTTACGCACATACAGTGTATTAGGGCTGTGCGATATGACCCTAAAATAATATCACGATATTTTAGGGTACTTTTGTGATACTGATATAGTTCAACAACATACATTTTATATTTTAAAATAAGTATAATCGATGATTGTAGTCCAGTTTTTCCTCTATAGGGTCTTTGTTAGTTATATGGCATCATGAAATCCAAATCTGTCTTCCTCTGCTAAGAAGCTAAATAACTTAACAGAACCCAGTCCCAACAGGCTCGGGTCCCAGCAGGGTGCAGTAACTCCCTCCATCATTTAGTTATTAGCATCCAATAGCGTACCGCTGAGGACTCATTATCTACAATCTATTTTGTTATTTAATTTAAATGGTATTACTAATTAGAATTATATCATTTAATATAAATTGTATTATTTACTTACTGTTACTATTACTACAACTTAGTTATTTCAATTACCATCTAGACCACCCAAGGAGGTCCAGTCTCTTTTTGAGTCTTGGTCCTCCCAAGGTTTTTTCCTTCTATATTCAGGGAGTTTTTTTTCTTTCCACTGTCGCCCTAGGCTTTGGGATTGGCCTTGTAAGATAAAATGTTGTAAAGCTGCTTTTAGACAATGCACCACTGTAAAAAGTGCTATCTATATATATATATATTTATTTATTTATATATTTATTTTTGACTTTTTTTTTTTTTACTTTTTTTTTACTTTTTTTTTTTTTTTACTTTTTTTACTTTTTTTTTACTTTTTAACAGAAATTCGGTTTACATTACTGAACACAAAATCTCGGAGAGAAGACTAAGAGCTGTTTATGGCGTGCCAGTAATTGTGACATTTGCGGTTTTGTTGAGTTTTTTGTCTGCCTAATTTAAATTTAGTTCAACGTTTTTATTGCAACATCAAGTCATTAAGTGACATCTTACAAAAATGTAATGGACCATCAAAACAAACGAACATTTTTTTTTTGCTAGTGTTGTGTTATGCCGTGTTTTAAAATGTAGGTATCAGTGTCCAATCTGACCATAGTTTGAGCAGCTTACCTAGCAAGTATGATCGTTGTAATTTCAGCCTTTGTGTTCTTCAACAGATGAAAGGGTGCATCAAAGTTCTTAAAGATCAGCCTCCAAACAGTGTGGAAGGCCTGTTAAATGCTCTCAGGTAAGCAGCACATAACCATACTCGGCACACACTCGTGATAGTTGCTTGTCTAAAAGTGCTGTTCACAAGGCTACGTGACCTGTACGTGACTGTGGAGCTGAACAATGAATCTAAAACGACCGTTAGATGACAGAAGTACTCGCCAAGTCTAAACAGTGACATCTGTAAACTTGTTAATTTGCACAGTAATCAAAAAGCAGCTGAAGCTCAATGCTAGTCAAAAGTACTCACTCACTGCTTTGGATGTGGAAGTACGAGGAGCTCAGAAAAGTTTGGTCAATAGCAATCTGCACTGGTTACAAAAAATAACGCACCCAAATAGAAATGTCTGATTGCTGACCTTGTTTACAGTAGTTTAATGAATAAGAAAGCCGGGTTGCTATGAACTGGAACCGTATCATCTTTAGCAATGAATCCAGGTTTTTTTTGGAGGGCGTGAAAGCCTTGTGGTGAGCAGTCTGCTTTCAATCCTGCCTTTGCTGTGGAGCGACACACTGCTGTCACACAGCTGCGGGTGTGATGATCTGGGGAGGCCACATGTGACTATGGACCAGCCCTAGTAGTGATACAAGGGACACTAACAAATCAGCAACATGTGCAAGACGATGTGCAGTCACATGTTGCCTCTCGGTTCAGAGCTTCCAACTCTTTTTCCAACATATTTGGGCAAATGTGCGCAGGATAAAATATGGAATCCATATGGAAACCCAGATGTCTAGCATTGATCAGTCAGGCTAGGTAGTGTGTGATCTTATATCGAGTTTATAATAGTTAATCTAAAGGGGGTGATCACATATCCATACCCGGCATTTTAATCATTGCGTTTAATACCGAACCACATTTTAAAAATGTTTTATTCATTTTCATGTTGATAAATACAGGTGAACCAATTCGATTTGATTTTAATGTTCAGAGCGTTTGTGTAAGAAGGCAAGGTTTGTGAAGTTCTCCTATATGCGCTGTAACTCTTTCCACTTTTGCTTTTTGCCCTGCTTCTCCACTTCCTGTCTGCATTAGATACGCATATGTGCCGCAGGTTAACTCTCCAAATTTCTCACTAAATGTCTGGGGTTTTTTTCGCCATATTGCGACACTAGTTTCTGCAGAGTGAGAAACTAATGCTGTGTGCATTTTGGTTTATACAACATGAAATAACAGACATTCAAATACATTCAGCACCTGTACTACGTGTGACTATTAAGGCAAACATGGGAATAGTTAGATCTTATATACTTAACGTATTATATCTCCAGATCTATGTGGTCTGTCAACACCAGACTAGATTCGGAATTACATATGGCATAAAAAATGTTAAACTGGACCCCCACAGTGAGTATTACAAGTATTTAAACTAAAGAGTTAAAACAGATGCAACAGATGCTAAGGGACTGCAATTAAAGTAGAGATAGACTACCCTAACGTAGCCTCTGAGATCCTTTTTATAGGGCAGCAGGGAAGCACTTGTATGCCCTCTTGTGGAATGCCTCGGTGTCTAATCAGTCCACCCCTGTAATCATTTACATATCTGCCCGAGACATAACTGCATGCCCAGTGTTGCAGCTTTCCAACGTTTCTGCGTAAGTGCTTTGTCAAAACAGATCCAAATTAAGATGCAATGAAGCGGTATTTGATGAAGGTTATGTTGATTCTGCTGTAGTGTAATTTTATTTTGACATAGTAGGATTTTAGGATCATTTTGGCTTTTGAAAGAATGTGACCTATCATCATGTCAGCGAAAAAAAAAAACACTTAAACACACTGGCATAAAATAAGATTATGAGGAGAAAGCAGAGCATAGTTAACCTTACTGATTCTAATAACAGTTTTATTTTATGCAGGTACACGACAAAGCATCTGAATGACGAGTCGACTGCTAAGACCATTAAAAGCATGCTGCAGTAAGATACAGCTCTGGGATTTACACCACTGGCCTCAAGCAAGTGTTCAGAGAACACATTCTCTCCCCAACAATAGCAATGCACACAATATTTAATAACAAAAACAAGGAAAATTCACGTAACAGGTCTTTTTAAAGCACATGCTGTTGCAGTTTGGCGTTGTTTGATGTGCCAAACTGGTTTTTGCAATCGGGATTTTGACACATGGCCATGCTACTGATGGCAGCTACAGATTATTTTTGTGCTTTTTTTTTTGCAGTTCGTTCCCTACAAAAAAGGGATAGAGAATGTTTTAGCTAGGAAATGAATATATATATATATATATATATATATATATATATATATAGACAGATATGTATATGTGTGTGT
>JAUZST010038132.1:0-27416 GCA_034779995.1 Parotocinclus haroldoi | reverse complement strand
TCAGCTATGAGGACGAAGTTCACACACACTGTTAACGATGAGGAAATATCTGCATTGTTTTCCAGCACTAAGTTTTGCGTTCAGAGGCTTAAATCTTTACCTCATGGCAGTTATGTTGCATGGCAACACCGGACATTGACGTTCATGAGGATGGCTTATTATAAATGCTTTGAAACATCTGACTTTCTGTTTTATCCAGGTTCACAGAGCAGGTAAAAGTTGCCATATGAGACACAGACATATCTTTATCTTTTGGGCAGTGTGAACAGAATAAAAAACACTGAATCTGACATTTTTGGTTCCGATTTAGGCTTTCATGAGTAATACTAAAATCTGATACATATCTGATACAGAATCATTTTGCACAGCCAGATCTGAATTCAACTGTCATTCCAACTCGACATTCGTGTTAATGGAAAATGCCAGCAGTGAGTAGCAGCATAGCGAAGTAACAAAATTGCTAAATATTTGGAGTGACGTCTCAGTGGAAACAAAATTAGAAGGCACAGATCACAACTGCTCTGTGTTTGGGGAAATTTCCTAAGAAGAAATGTTGAACATCGTCCACATAAAAAACTAAATACAAAAACCGGGTATCAGAAATGATATCTCGATATTTTCTTTTATTTTGTCAGGAACAATAATTAAGCGAGACTTTGGAAGTTTATATACCGAATTTAAAATATTGACGTTTTAGGAACCCATTTCTGTCAGCCACCTCAATTGGCCCTGGGTTTTTTTGTCTTTCCAGCTGTTTTCTTGTGGTAAGTGACTTTTTTGCAGAATGATTCTTCTAAGGTTTGCTGAGTTTTTTGACTCCTAAATTGTGTCACGATCTTCATATTTTGCATGTTGGTCAGTGCACAGATGGTGAAATGGGACTGTGGTAGCCTAGCGTGTAAGGTATGGTCCACATGGTCCTGGGTTCAAATCCTATCTCTGCAAAGCTGCTACTGTTGGGTCCTTGAGAAAGGATCAGAATGGTCAATCTTTACTTACCTGTGATGACATGCTTTTTCATTTTCTGTGTTGATATCTTTTGAACTACTATAATTGCGCCACTCGATTTCCACGACAATTCTGCTCTTCTTTGATATGCTACCTGACCTTGTTCCCTTTGAAAATAAAAACTTGGCCAAGATGGTGGCCATGTTCCGTTCATAGCCCAACCAACTTGCTGGGGTATTCAGATCATTTTCCCCTTTGATTCCGAAATAAAAGGGTGGCTTTTGACTCACCCTGTATATCGAACATCCCTACATACCCTAAATTTGTTTATGGATCTTAAAGATGAGGGATTGAACTCTCATGCTGCCACTATTGGGGCCCCTGAGCAAAGCTCTTAACCTTCAGTTGCTCATATTGCAACTTTATAAGACTGTAATAGTCAATAATAAAAATAAATAAATAACTTATGACTCTATATGTTCTCTATATGTATCTGTTTCTGGTCTTTCCCTTGCAGATTTCTTATCCACATGTACAAAAGATGCATGAATTATAGCTGGAAACTCCACTAGCTCTTATCTTGGGTTAGAACTAAAACTTGCGTCAGTGTGAGAGGACTTGATGTGTCCTTGCGCTCAGACTAGCAGTGAGATTTGTGTTGTCAGCACAGCAGCAGCAGTCACTTGGAGACAGCCTGTCTAACACTTGGGGTGGTCCCTCTCATTTTGTAAAGGTAGTCATTTAAAGATAAGGCCGTGCCATGGTGCCATTGCTTTCCGACCTGGCAGCACCTAGCCGCATGGCTAAGGCGGGATATTTGTTGTGAACTGAAGGGTTGCTTTTGGAAGCTGCTCCGGGTTTAAACTGAAGACACAGGAGGCTCGGTGGCCCGTGAACAGCTGCGCTTTCTCTCTTGTGATCCCAGGGCTTTCTCTCCGTATGCTTTTCATAAGGAAGTGCACTTTTAATTTTGCCTACTGCTCTCTCGTTGAGCGTACATGTGCGTGATGAGGGCTGACAGCCCCCAATGCTTTTCCCATTATCTCAGTTCATGCAGGGGTCTTTACGTCTTGATTGCATTTGTTTTCAGACTGTGACAAATGGAGACTGGAGTCATCTGTTTACATCTGCAATCAGTGCACTTGGTTACTGTTGCAGCCTCATCCGATCGCTCTGGACGTGTCGTTTTTCAGGTTTTACATCAGATTAATAGCCAGTGCTTTCAAATTCATCTGGAATTGATTTGGACCAAGCCTGCGATCATTGCCCAGGAGAAGAGTTTCATGATTGTGTTAACGCTGAACGATCTCCTCTGCGAAGCTCTGGGTCATGGCAAAAATATCAAACAAAAACTCCGGAGTTCTTTAGGCTTACATATAAGGATGGGGAGTATCTGGTTTTGTAATCAACAGAGCTTTTTTCCTCTCTTCTAAGGCAGTTTTTTCTTGCCACTGCCGCCATTGGATTGCTCAAAAGATCATGGGATTCCGATCTCTGTAAAGCTGCTTTGTCGACATCTGGTGTAAAAAGCGCTATACAAATACATTTTGATTGATAAATAAGTGTTTGTTCAGATTTGGTAGAATGGCTTGTGCTGAAGGGGGGTTGGGCAGCGTTGTCGTTTTTCATAGTGCACTGCCATAGGGAACGATATAGCTTTACAGTATACGAACGACATTATAGACGTTTCATTAGAAAGAATAAAACAATAATAACGTAATAAACATCTCTCACCGCTCAATATCCATACAAAACAGGCAAATATAGCAGTCAAGGAATAACACAATGCACAGTGGAATGTTTTATTTCTCTGTGGTTTCGGCCAAAGGAGATTTTAAGGCATTGATGGGGCTTTTCTGAGACATTGAGAGCTACAAATGACATATTTATAAATCTTATATAAAAATATGACGGAAACAAGTCATGGAATAGCCCATTTACCATATTTAAAAACAGTCTCTTTTTTAATTTCTGTTTTATTTGAGCCACTTGCCTGTTTTGTAAAATAAAACATTTTCACTACAAATACATCATGAAGTCATTTCACGGAGTCGGACGAAATCGGAACTGAAATACCATACTTCTTCAACAGCTCTCCAAAGGCTCTCAAGTTTGGTTTGTAGTGTGTTCGGAGTCTGTGCTTTTGAAAAACGGTTGGCACAAATAAAAATAAACAGGACGTTACGCTGAAAGACAGAAAGACTTCTAATCTTACAGCCTTACCACACTGACTATAAACACAGAAACAAATGATACTTTGGATGAACACAAGTTAAACTTGCATCCAGATTACATTGATAGAACATTGTGTCAGCGTCGTTAAGTACCGCTCTAGCGGTGACCACACTAGTGCTGTTTTCAGAAATGTGGGCTCCCCGGGTACCGTCGTACTGCCCAGTGTTTTACTGAAGAGGACAGAGACTTCCAGTTTATTAAATGCACTGCAATGGCTGCTCTGTCATTACTGCATAGAGGAGTGTCTAGGACCAACAGTGAACAAAATTCCTCAGCAGGAAAAGTAATCAGCTATGAGGACGAAGTTCACACACACTGTTAACGATGAGGAAATATCTGCATTGTTTTCCAGCACTAAGTTTTGAGTTCAAAGGCTTAAATCTTCACCTCATGGCAGTTATGTTGCATGGCACCACCGGACATTCACGTTCATGAGGATGGCTTATTATAAATGCTTTGGTTTATCATGCAGATGAACAAGGGTATTGTTGTTCTCACATTGCAGTTTTAGTCCTGTTTCCACAATTTCTAGCTGTTTGTTATGGTCAGGGTCATGGTAGCAACAGACGAAGAAGGCCAGTCCAGACTTCTTTATCCCTGGTCACAGATTCTGGCTCCTCCTCTGATCCCCAGACATTCTCAAGACAACTGTGAGATATAATCCCTCCAGCAGATCCTGGGTCTGTCCTGGGATCTCCAGCCACAGAAACGTGCCTGGAGCTAGCAGGAGCAGATCACGGGTTGTGCTCGTGAGATGAGATGTCCAAACCAACTGATCTGGCTCTTGTCGATCAGCATCTCTACAGTGAGGCTTTGATGAACTTCTACCCCTGAGACTAAATCCAGCAACCCTGTGTAGGAAACTCGCTTGTACCCACAGCTGTTTGTATTCTGCTGAATTGTGATGGATTAAGATAGGCATGTTGATTAACCAGTAAACAGAGACCTAGTTCACCTATTTCACTATCACAGACCTGTACAATGACAGCAAAACAATCGCTGATGTCATCATTTTAACGCTTAGTCTCCTGACATCTTTCACAGGTTCACATCTCCAGAGCAGCAAAACCAAGCCAAGTTTATTGACCAAGAATCAGTGTTTCCCAGCATAATATCACATTCTGGTTGAGATTCGGTATCAGCACTGGCACTGTGTCGATGAGGAAAAACGACAACGTTACTGAGAAAGTTGTGTGCCGTGTCGACTCCATGGTTTGTCATGATCAGATTACTGAAGTGATCCGATTATTGCTAAATCTGATTTGTGCTTGTAAACACTAGTCGTGTTTATGGGGCCGCATTGCTGACGCATAATGACGAAATTTTCCTCTCCTCTGAAAAGTTTCCCAATTCTGATGCTATACAGGTTTAGAGCTTAATCTACGAACTGTATTTAACATGATTTATTTTATGTGTTTAACAGAAGAATTTATTAGTGCATTGCTCATAAACAACGACCCCAAATAACCTATCATGACTTTTAATTCAATTCAATTCAATGTTATTTATATAGCGCTTTTTACAACAGACCAAAGCAGCTGTACAATATTACATTATCTTAAAAGGCCAGTCCCAAACCTAGCACTGGCTGACCCGCCACTCCGGGTCGATTAAGCGGAAGATGGATGGATGGATAGTTATCTGATTACTCAGTTGTTCATGTAAACAGCATTTGGCCATAAAGAAGTCTGAGAAATTTTTTCCAATATATTTTATCCCAGTAATCGTATTTCTCATAACATGTACATCTGATTAACATCTGATTTCTTAACTCACCACCGTTGCTAAGTATTGCTACGTATTGTAAAGCTTTGGCTTCACCTGACCTCTTTTTCCAATTGACTGCGGTGTTTTTTTCGTGCAGTATCTGGCAACCCTGGAATTAAACGGGCCACAGAATTAAAGTTGGCGAAATGGCTATCGAACACAGCAAGAAATCCTATTGTTGTCAGTCCGGATCGGTGTAAAAATCAGATTACACAAGTGCGCGTAAACTCGTCGATTTTCGGCAGTTGTCAGATGATTAAATGCATGTAGAGGCACTAATTGTTTACTTCAGCACAGTTTCTGCCTTTTGCACCAACATTGTTTATCATTTCTGTTGATTCAGCTCTGAAATGTATGTCGTTCAATGTAATTAAAAATGCTTTTAGCACCGTCTCTAACTGATAATGTTGCCAGATAATTTAATTGCAAGTACTTGTCCACTGAAATGAATCATTTATTTGTCAGGGTAAATACAAGCAGGGATTAATGTGTAGAGAAGCATTAATTTGGGATGCCATGTAATGAAATGGGAACTTTTGCAGCGGGTGATTTTTTCTTTTGTATTTTTTAGAACCTGTCTCGCGTGTTTGGGCAGCAGGAGCTGGGAATGATTGCGGTTCTTAGAACGCATGTACAGAAGCGTTTTTTAAAGTATGTGGTGATTGATCCAAACATAGTGACAAAGTGTATCGTGATTGGTGATGCAAAGCAAAAAAAAAGCTGATGATTATAATTCTCAGGGTAGCTCCGGGGGGGGAGGGTAGATAATCCCGAATGAGTCCCTAGAATTAACTAACTTATTTGTTCAGTATGATGGTTTTGCAATTTCTCTAATCTTTCCATTAAGGCACATCATGGAGAATTTAAATTGTTCATAATCTTGGTGCCACTGTTTCCCTAGTCTTGCTCATCTGGGGATCTGCTATGAGACAATGCTGTTCTGTAAAAATAAACCTGATTTTGTCTAAAATGGTCATATGGCCGCACCTACAGCCTATTTAGTTCTTGTTTGTCCTGGTTGCAACCACAATACATAACGGATGCTATAGTGCTATAAAGCTTCTAACTGAATATCTGTATGACACTGCTGCAGCCCAAAGGATCTGATGAGGAAAACGGCTTTAGAGACGAAGAGATCGCATTTACAGACTCGGCACGCACACACTCGTACACACACTTGCTTTGGGCATCTCGGCCAACAAAGTAAGAAGGTTAGCAGCTAGTCTGTGGGCTGCGGGCGGGTGCGTCTGTGTGTCAGCGCTAGTGGGGGAGGACTGTGAGCAATACATAATGTATCGAGTGGACCACCAGGAGTGCAGTGCAAATAGGGGCTCGGGGATGCCACCATAAGAGAAGACGAGGAAGAGAAAATAAAGCGGGACCTGTGCTGCATGCCTCATTGAAAGCAGCCTAAAGGCCAATTGTGAACCTGTGGGCGAAGAAAAGGATGGGGAGACAGAACAGGGGTCAGAGCTCCAGGGGGGATGGGGAGGCCTCTTTCAGCAGGCACTTTTTGTGTGCGTGTTGGGGGTAGGGGGGGTAATCTGATCCTCGCAGGGGTCCAGAGGCCCTCGTGCGCATATACGCTTTCAAGACTGTAGAGACGCCTGTCCAGTGAAATCCAAGATGGTGACTCCTCTGATACCCCCAGATACCCCTGCAGCCCCAGCTCTTTCAGCCTAGGATTTGGCTCATTAGCTTTCGGAGGATGTTTGTTCAGGTCTGTTTTTGCCCCGTTTCCACGTCTGCACCGCTGCGTCGCGGTCTGAAGACACAGAATGGATAGGTAATCAAGATCTGGGGCCCAGCAGTGCAAAACGTCGCTCTTCAGTGCACCCTCATGACAGCGTGTACAGGAAGCTGAAGCCATGTGATGTCATTTGTTGTTCAAGAGCAGCTGCAAAAAGCTAATCAGGAAACAGTTTGAGTGTAACAACAGACAAATCAAGAGATAATGTTGGATACAATAATAGCAGCTAGAGCTGCTAACAAACCGCACAAATCCTGTCATTTTAGCATTTCAGTTTAACCTTGGGGTTTGTACAGGCTGCTGGAGGTAATATATAAAACCTTATAAAAGCAAAAGCTGAATGTTTAAGAACATTTCTGGCTGGTTTCCTATTACCAAATAATTGCCTGCTTAAAGACCTCATTTTGCACTAAATTTAGCATAAAATGTATTAATAGGAGCTGGTATGTGGAATGGAAATGCCATTTTTTACCAGGTTTCTGGTTCTTGGAACTAAGGTATTTTAATATGACTTGAATTACATTTACATAGAATCCCATCCCCGGAGATCCCCGGTTCGATTCCTGGTTCCGCCATTGTGGAGTTGTTATGTTCTCCTCGTGCTTGCGTGGGTTTTCTCTGGGTATTCTGCTTTCCTCCTACCATATGTATGCGTGTTAGGTTAATTGGTGTTTCCAAAGTTCCCCTTAGTGTGCGAGTGTGAACATGAGTGCGCCACTGCCTGTGCCCTTTGGATTGGCGCCCCGCCCCCCCGGTTGTTCGTGCCTTGCACTCTGTGCTGCAGGTTTAGGCTTCGGACACTGTGTAAGTGGTAGCGTTCGGCTTTACATATTGTTTATGCATGTTTCGTGTGAAAACAGAGTAGCATATAAAGACTATGTGACCATGGGAATAGCTGGTCAACGGCCATTTCTATCAAGAGCCTTATAGTTTCATGAAATGGAATACGGCCATTAAATAGCGTACACCTGCAATAATGATATTGTACACTGGTATGGCTGTGTAATGCTTTTGAACAGAAAATGATTCCTTAGTTAGCAAGGTGAGGGGACATAGATTACGAGTAACATTAAATGTTGTATGTGCAATGCAACATGATACATTAATCATTTGACATTTTCTATTAGATTTGATAGAAGAAAATGTAAGAGATGTAAGACAATCACAAAGAAACAGTGAAACTAGAGTTTGGGCTATACAGTTCTTTGCAGTAATATGAGAGAGAGAAAGAGGACCACCTGTCTACATTTTTGTCATGCTGCTACTTGCTGTACCTCACACAAGCCGCCCGTCTCTGCTCACAGCATCAGAGTGAAGGAGAAAGAAGGAAGGGGGGTAGCGAGCGGGAGAGGGATAGCCCTCTGAGTCTTTGTTCGAGTGTATTTTTGGTATTTGAAGAGGAGGCCGATTCCTCCAGAAACATGTGATCTGTATTTCTAATGGACAGAGACATCTGAGAAGCGGCCAGGCGGCAAGTAAACTTGTGATGTCATACTCGCATGACAAGCGAGGTAAATTATAGCGGTACAGTTTCCCCACCAGAGATCCCGTCTCCGATAAGCTCTCGCTTAGGATTCCTTTCTATTCCTGTAGCGTGCCTCTTCATCTGGTCGACTGATCTGAAATCAGAGATTATCTGCACATTCAAGCGTATCGCTCTTGAACTCGTTACGCATGAGCATCAGCAGGCAGGCTGGATTCCATCTGATACAAATAGATCAGATTGGAACAAGCGGAGCATATGCCTCGTCTGACACACGAAAGGACGAAGCCTGAACTCGAAGGTTCAGATGGGGCGGAGTTAGGGTAAAAGGGGTCTGACTGTAACTGATGTGTGGGCTTAAAAGCATTGATGCATTTCTGTTGTTTAAGAAACGAAGCAGGACGAGTTTCACAATCTGCTCTCTAACTTCAATCAAAGGGTTAAATGGTGTTTTCATTTACACTTACATTTTTTGAGTGAGAGAGAAAGAGAAAGATGTTTAAATGAGTCATATACCAATATTTGGGTTTTTTGCTCTGACCGGCTCAGAAAAGCAGTCTGTATACACTGTTCACAAAAAATAGGGGTATTTCATTTAAAAAATATCCCATAATCTCATTTTTGTGAGCAGCAGGGGAGGGGTCACGTAGACTAGTCGGCTTAAACATCCACCAGTCGCAATGGGACGCTGCCTTCGACCAGAGATGGGGACTCGAGCGAGGGACTCGAGTCGAAGTCGCACTTGAGTCGCCTAGAAAAAGACTTCAGATTTGATTTGAAACTCGTCCCTAATGACTCTCAGCTCGACTCGGACTCGTCCAAAATGACTCATGAACATTAAGAGTCAGTCCGTTATCCAGGCAGTACGAGTTGGGAGAACAAGTAGGGTGTGTAATGAGGAGTGAAATGTGGTACAGGTGTGTATGATTAATACGAGGGCGACTTTGGTCCGCCGAGCAGAGCATGAGTGTGACACGTTGTGTAAAAACTTTTTTTTTTTTTTACTACAAAATTAACACTTGGATTTACACTGGGAGTTACTGTGTGTACGTGTATATATATATATATATATATATATCTATATATATATCTATCTATATATATATATATATGTATTTTTAATCATACACTTCAATATGTAGTACTGACTTGAGACTTGACTTAGACTCTAGCCTAAAGACTCATGACTTGACTTGGACTTGTATTTTGCGACTTCATCTCTACCTTTGGCTAGTGGGAAGAAGGAAAGAAAACAGTACCAAGGGAGCAGAATTCCAGGCAAACATTTTGTGGAGAGTCAAATGCAGCGTATGCTTGAGAATTAAACGTAAAGTTGTTTTATTTATATATACATATAATATATACTGCTAACAAAAATTAGGGGCTGCATATATATATATATATATATATATATATATATATGTATGTATGTATGTATATGTGCGTGTGTGTGTTTATATACACATTTATTATTATTATTATTATTATTATTATTATTATTACTGTTATTTTCAGTGTAACAGTAGTATAGGGATCCTAGTGGTGGCTGTCAATTTAGATTAACCTAACACGCATGTCTTTGGACTGTGGGAAGAAACCAGAGTAAAAGGAGTAAACCCACACAGACACGAGGAGGACATGCAGACTCCACACAGAAGGAACCCAGGCCGCTCCACCCTGGGATTGACCTTCTTGCTACGAGACGGTGGTGCCACCCAACTAGCCACCGTGCTGCCCTACATTATATATATATATATAAAACAATGCTCATCTGTTCAGCTGTGCCCTCACTATTTGTATGCCTTTATGGGCATGCATTGTGTATTTTTAAAATAATAATGCCTTGATTGACACTGAGCGTTTTTCTTTTCCAGTGACCTTAGCATGAACAACATCACTGAGCTTCCAGCAAATGTATTCAAGAACCTGCCGTACCTGGAAGAACTGTAAGTCCATCCTTCTGCACTTTTTCCTTCTGTCCTCATTCCTTCATGGTCAGATCATTTTTTTAAAAACATGCCGATCCAAAAGCACGTTACTGGGAGACTGGGAGACAGTGGATTCTGGAACCTCACTGAAATTCCCAGTAAGGGCTCACTACTGGGCTGCTACTGCTGAAACCATGAGAGGGTCCTTAACCCAGAATTGCTTGGTTTGTAAATTGTAAGAATGCATCCGTTGATAATGGAAACGTAAAATTCAACCACTGTCATAAGACTGTGATTATTATAGCCCAAATCCCTTTTCTTTAGTTAAATATTAAAAATGTCCTACAGGTTACGGGATACCTTCAGGATACGTTCAAACATAATATGGGACACGGGAATGTGGTAGCCTAGCGGTTAAGGTACTGGACTCTGGACCAGAAGGTCCAGGGTTCAAATCCCACCTTGGGCAAGCTGCCACAGTTGGGTCCTTGAGCAAGACCCTTAACCCACAATTGCTTAAAATGTAAGACTGTAAATGCTGAATGTGGGCGTCTGCTAAATGCTGGAAATGTAATGTAAATGTAAACCCACATGGGGCCAAATGTATCGAGACACACAAACACGCATTCGTTCTACTTGCCACATTTCGTGCGCTGTTGTGAATCTTTTCATGCAGACCTAGTTTATGTGCTACACCTTGGGTGTTGTGTATAGATTTGCTACCCATTTGTACACATTAAGAGTTACATCATTTAGGAGACCACCCTTATCCAGAGCATCTTGTACTGTATCCTTTTTTAGTAGACATTGCCTCGTTTTACTACACACACTGCTCACATAAAATAGAGGATGTTTCATTATGGGATATTTCATTTAGAAATATCCCCTAATCTTTGCGAGCAGTATATAAACAGTAGCCCAAGAACACAATTCAGCTAGAGCCTGCTAGGATCTGATGTGGGTAAATCCACAAACAAATAAACCTCTCATATTATTTGATGAAGTATGCATTCTCAGCCCTGACTTAAGTCACGTACACTGTAACAGAATTAAAATGTGACTTTCTGAAACGAGGGCTTTCGATGCAAGACCCACCCTGACGCTGTCTCTAAACTGCTGTGCTTCGAAGGGGTCTCCACTTTCTTGGCCACGTATGAGTTATTTAAAGGTGAACTGGTTAAACTGAGAATATCTGGAGAACTTGCGGTCAAAGCCATAGTATAATGCTTACAGAAATTAGGGGATATTTCAAAAGGAATTCATGAAATAGCCCCTATTTTATAATAGGCAATGGTAATTTTAATAGTATTTTTTAGTTCAGACCGTAAGAACGTGTCTACAAACAGAAGCTGTAAATATTTCAAGCAACATTTCATGCCCTTCTACCCAGAGACAACTTAGCTGAGCGGTCGAAAGGTTCCCAACAGTGGCCATAGTTTTTTTTTTCTTACCATTGTGGTGTTGTTGCAGGTGTTTCACCTTGAACTGGTCTAAGCTTTGACCGTGCATAAGAACTGGCTCTCGTCAACAAACTTTGCTCCGTTCTGGCGCTGAAAAGATAAGGTTGACTGGTAACATTTGCAGTTTGGACTGCGGTAGCCTAGCGGTTACGGTACTGGACGCTGGACTTGATGGTCCAGGGTTCAAATCCCACCTCTGCCAAGCTGCCGCAAGCAAGGACAAGGGCGTCTGCTAAATGCCATGAATGTAAATGTAATGTGAGAAACGCATTGTAATCGAAGGATAAATGGTCATAAAAATAACAGAGCACCATACTAAACCTTATTGAAACAATGTTTTTAAATCAAATCGCTCATATTCTACCACCGAGTTGTATTTTTGTTTTATTATGAAATACAGTCACATTACGGATTTTTATCTTTTATTTTTACCTGTCTAGCATTTTTATCTTCACCTTATCATTTGTATGAATTATGTAAGGTGATCCTGCAAGCTGTATCGGTGCGGACTGCCAAGCTCCAGTCTATATTCAGTTTGAAGGTCTATCTCTTGTGGCCGAAAAAAACCCCCCACAAATTGACCCAAGAAAAAATGTACCCATGTGTTTTCCATTAAATGAAGCGTGTTTGTGCCTTGCCTTGATTTCGTTTGTCAACAGATAATATCATGGGTTTGTTTTGACTGGAAGAAGCGAAATGACTAATGTTTCATATTCGTATTTGGCCTCTGTTATACATTTCTGATTACTGGGAATTACCCGTAAGCTGAATGTTCCGACCACTAGAAAGGAACACCTCTTGTGAAAGAGGTCACATTTTAGTTTCACTGTAAAAGTTCCCTAAAAAGCAGATCATAAACAGAGAAACAACTCAACTTGGAAACAAATATTGTAAATATTGCCATATGCAATTTTACCGAGGCGTTTAATTCCCTCGAGCTCCACCTCTCTTTATATCTTTCACATTACAGTAGGGTGAGGTGAATCCTTTTCATGTTATCTAGGGTTTGTAAATGCTTGGTGGCAGCACGGGGGCTCGGTGGGGTAACACCGCTGCCTCGCAGCAAGAAGGTCCCGGGTTTAATACCAGGATGCAGCGGCCTGGTGTTTGTGTGGGTTTACTCCGGGTACTCCGATTTCCTCCCACGATCCAAAGACATGCGTGTTAGGTTAATTGGTGTCTCTGAAGTGGTTCGTTGTGTGTGTCTGTGCCCTATGATGGATTGACACCCTGTCTGGGGTTGCTCCTGCCCTCGTGCCCAGACTTGCCGGGTGGGGACCAGCTGAACCGCGACCCCGTGTGGATTAAGCGGAAGATAATGGATGGATGTAAATGCTCCTCTTACTGATAGCTGTTTTGTGGAGGCACTTTCTGCTGGTTGCTTGTCAGTCTCTCTCACTCTTTTTGACCCACTGTTCGTACTCGGTAACGTTAACTTTAATTGTGCTTGAATTGACGATGGAGATCGGTGAAGCTGATCGGTGCCATTTCCGTTAGTCGCTGAAAGCTTTCAGCATTGTTTACGTTTAAAGTCCAAGTGTTTCCATAGGCCAGACTGTATTTTCTGGTGGTACAAGCTGCTCTGTGTTTGAGTCCTTGTTCGTGTAGCTTTCATGTCACTGGTGGGGTGTTATATAGAACATATAAATCTGCTCAGTGGAGATTCGTATAGCAGAATAGAAGTACAACCGAAATAACCAACATGGACAGAATAACATGGTTCAAATATCGGCTTCAGCCTTATTTTTAACTTCAGATCCGTGTGCAGTGCAGCGGAACGAAGTTGTAGTAATAATAAATTAAATTAAGTAATGATAAAGTCAATTATATAATTTATATTAATAATAAATAGCTGCTGCATTCTGCCCTAGTTGAGCTAGTTTAGAGATTTACTAGAGCGTCCAGGAAGTACAACATTACAGTAATCCAACCTTTAGGTTATAAATGCATGAACCAGTTTCTCAGCATCCTGAGAAGAAAGGATGTTTGTAAGTTTAGCAATATTATGTAACTGAAAGAAAGCAATGCGATGCTGTTAATGTTGTTAATGTTGTCAATGTGCCCGTCAAGGGAGAGATCGGAGATCGTTTTACAGTTGGACTTGGTGTTACCGAAAAGCCGTCCAGGTTTAGAATAGATGTAGCCAACCTGTCTTTCACAGTCTTGGGTCCAACTAATAAAAGAGTGAAGTAAAAGGAAACGAAATGACATCCAAGTTTTTACTTCCTTAACACAATTTTCAGTTTTACTGATTGTAAGATCATCATTTGGATCCCTGCATAGCAGGGAAAACTGAGCCTAAAGGCAGCATGTACAGGTAGAATTATAGTGGGCCAAGCACCGACCCCTGAGGTACACCCTACTTTACTTTTGGGAGCTTTGATTATTTGCATAAACAAACTGGCACCGGTCGGCCAGATAGGACTTAAACCAAGATAGTGCCAGTCCCTTAATACCTATAATGTTTTCTAACCTTGTCAGTAAGATATCATGATCTATCAGTCCATCACTTTAATCCCTTACTCATATGGTCCTAGTCATAAGGTAAGTACTTGGAGATCAGCACTAGAGCACCGTGTTCAGTAGCTCCAAATTGTTCTAATGTGTAAAGCAGTGCAGTCTGGATGCTTCTAATCTCTCTGCTTTTCTTCGCTCTCCAAATCGCTTTTCGTCTGTTTGCCTGCCCCGGCCAGATAACATCTGTCTACCTGATAGCAGGTAGCGCCGCTCCCAGAGCGCCCTGACGACCAGCTCCTAAAAGCTGCCTCATTGTTGTGTTTGCATTTCTTCTCCTCCTCTGCCTTTTCTTTTCGGAGCGCCGGCGTGTTTTCTTACCCCCGCGCACGTCTTTCAGCCTCCCCAGTCTCTGCTTCTTCTTTCCCAAACACGGGCCTTCCAGGGCTTTGTCAGAGGGCAATTTACTTTTCAGCGCTTTGTGCCGAGGAATGCGAGGCAGGAAGGAAGAGGGCAAAACAATGGTTCCCACGACAACCAGTTTAGGAGGATGGGGCGCTTTCGCCTCGGCCTATACGTTCTCGGCCGACTGGTCAGAGGGTTATGGGTTCCAGTCCCTCACAGTTCTGGCTAAGGAGAGAAATGAAAGTGTAAGAAGACTCTGTTTTTCAGTCATTAGTACGGTAATTACTCTCTTTAATCACAGTGCGTTTAGCCTGAGGGTTGGTGTGACCTGTGGCTGGTGTCCTCTAGGCAGTCTTAATGAGAGGGAGGGACAAGCCCATAGCACAGAGGAACATTCTCTACTTCACAGTCACGCAACCCTCACACACACACACACACACACACACACACTTGTACTCGCCTCCCACTCAGAGCACATTCAGCATGATGGATATAAAACTGTCAGTTACTAATCCCCCCCAGATGTGTGTGTGTGTGTGTGTGTGTGTGTCTGCGTGTGCGCGCGTGTTTGTTTTGTCAGATTAGGTAAGGTGATGTGTGTACTTACATGCGTTTGCATGCCTTATTTAAATGGCTGGCCGCGTACAGTGCATGTCTGCTTAAAGTCAGTGCCATTGCGAGCGTTTGTTAGTGTTTCTGAATAAATAGCTGCTCTGTATTTGTATCTTCATTATTATATAATTTATCTGTTTATTACAGCTGTCCTGCAAAAACCTCTGGCATTACACCCTACGTATCAACAATCGGGCCTGACGCAATTCACATTATTACCTATTATTCCACGGTCCAAATTACAGCACCATAAACATTCCATTTTATGACAGGATTATTATTTTTATGGCTTTATTTAGAATACCATTGCCCTAGCACAAGCAAAACAGCCTTAATTTGAATACCACGGCATGATAGTATAACATTCTTTCGCTCTTACGCACCCGCTGGCAGTAGGTGAAGCGTAGTGCATATTACACAGTCGATCTCGGGCTCGGGTTCACGCACGGAGAGCCCGATCACGAAAAACTCAAATACAAATCTGAAAAAGTCATGGAAAAGAATGGAAAAGAAAAGTAAAGTAATGTAAAAGAAGCAGTAGGACTGGGCGTCCTTACTGGGCGTCGTTTGCATGTGATCAATTGCAATTACGATTCCAGTTCTTATCAAGTCCAGGTTAGATGCATTTCTGTGGACCAGAAAGTCCAGGGTTCAAATCCCATCTCTGCCCAGCTGCCACTGCTGCGTCCTTAAGCAAGGCCTTGAACCCAGAATGGCTTGAGTTGTATTTGAGTTGACGGTAGACGTTGCTCTGGATAACTATCTGCATAACTATCTTTTAGTCATGTAAATGTAGATGCTGAAGTTTCAGTTTCTAAATGGTAAACATAAATGCTCAAATGTTTGGGAAAACATGTTTGTAGAAAGAATATCTAATACTGTTTGAATTTTTTACCTGTGCGGTTCATGAATTTAACGTGAACAAAGCTTAGCATGCCTTAATGTACTAAAACAACGACCTTTTAATATGTCCTATCCATATGTCCAAACGTCTCTCAATTACTACTGGTCTACTTTACTACTAGAAATGGGTAGCATTCCTGTGGATCACAGGTTTGTCATTTTAGCATTAAAGATGACTTATTACTTATAAAGATTACTTACCGGTAGTAAATGAAAATTGGTGTCTTTCAACTAGGTCATTGTTTTAATACAGTTAGCCACGTTGCTCGTTGTTCATGTTAGGCAGCTAATGCAGCTCTTGGGCTAGGAGACCACATTCGGTCGAACCCGGTACACTGCTGATATCAAAGCTCATATCATTTTGGCACTTTAGATGTTTTCCGATGTCAGAGCTGCTTTCTCCTACCCACAGATAAACTTTACAACAGCATGTCGTATTTTTGTCTTTCACTAGGACTCTAGCCGAACGTGTCAAAAACGACGACACACACGATGGCGTAACACACCGGTTCTGACAGATCAGTGCCTCCTTAATACAGATTCAGATTCCATCCCAAAGGCTCCCACACAAAAAACAGTCCAGCCTTATTTACTTTTTTTTTTTCTATTGATTCCTCTTACCTGTCCTGCATTACTTAATCACATCCTCTGCTGTTTAAACCCCTTGTCTGAAGCAGTCAAATTCAAGTTAGGCTTTTCTGGAGTCTGCTTGTTCTTTTCTCTGTTAAAAATATGTCTTTCTTTCTTTGTCTTTCACCGTTCAGTGCATCCCCAACATGTGTGCGTTGTTTGATTCGCATCTAGGCTTTTTCATTCAGAAGTTTCATACAACCATATTGTCAGGTTTTCCCACTGTTGAATTTTAATAGAAATGCAGAGATCTCCATTGATCTAGTGTCATATTTAGGGCTTTGTGCCTTGTGTTCCCTATGGATACGCGGGTCCAACGACCCTGAAAAGCAGAGTTAAACTGTGGAAAAAAAGAGAATATGACAATGCAAAGTCAGCTACTGAAATACAATGTTCTTAATCAGTGAATGGTAACATTGGCTGTGATGGTGCGGTGGTTAAGGTACTGGATTATTGTCCACAGAGTTGAAATCCAGGCACTGCTAAACTGTTAGATCCTTGAGCGAAACCCTCAATTGCTTGGATTGTATATTGTAAGAATCAGTTGTATGTTGCTCTGGTTTTATAGAGTGGAAGACGTGCACACTGCTCACAAAGATTAGGGGATATTTCAAAATGAATATGAAGCGATTAAAAAAAGAAGCATTTTATTTTATTTAATTAAACAAGATCATCAGAAAAGCAAATGAAAAGTCAAAGAAAGTTGTTCGCGCAAATTATGATTAAGTAGCAAGTGATATATTCGTGAGGGAGAACAGATCCATCTTAAACTGGATGAGAGTGCCCCACATTGACTGTTCAGTAGGGTGTATGGTCACCCAAAAGTGCCAAAACATGCTGACATATTCATTTTGAGATCTTGCCCAATTTTTTTTCTGAGCAGTTGTACATTAATCAGTATTTATGGGCCTTAACGAAATAGCAAAGTCAAGACCCACATGCTTTAAATTGGTAATCTGACTTAGACTCAGCAAGCAGATGCAGTTTTTATAAGTGCTTGTCCAGACAAACTTTGAAAATGTGAGCAGTAAGGGGGGCATATCCGATAGCGTAGCATGAAGTAAAGGAGTGCTGATCATTTTTTGTGGGTGCTGGGGTGGAAGGTCTCCAGGTGAGCTGGTTCGCTGCAGGTGGTGCAGGTGTCTCCAGATGAAAAAGGGCAGTAAATCAGGCACCAGTGTCCAACCAGTTGAGTCCGGAGGGTGGAAACGTCAGCAGGTAAATGGTCTCAGGCAGCGACAGCTTGACAGAGGTCTAACAGATTGATGATTTTTGCCGGGGGGGGGGAAGTGGCGAGGCTGTTTCTAAGCAGCCAGTTTTATGATGTGGAGCTACAGTTCAGGTGCAGCTGGCCTGTTGTCCTTTGACCTCTTTCCTTCTCGGAGTGTCATGCAGGATTGGAATTCTGGTCGATTTCCTAGCAGCGCTCGACGCTGGCATAATCCACATCTGTTTTTGAAGACGGCAAACCAGCCTAGCCCAGAGACCGCAGAACACAGATTACACACTCTCCAGGCAAATAAAGATCAGCGATGTTGTCTCCAGAGCCCAGCCGGTCTAACCACCCAGCCCCGAAGAGTGTGTGCGTGACCCAAAGCTTGGCTTTGAGACCGGGCCAAACCAGAACGAGAGTGAAAGGCAGTGAGCTGTTGTGCGGCTCGTGTGTCATAGCTGAATACACAGGACTACCAGATGTGTTTGTGTTCTCTACACATTTACTCCCACTCATGTAAACAAAGCTCGCAAGCTTTCATGCCTGGTTACGGAAACTCGATGTGCATTTATGTCGAGGAATTGTTGCTTCCCCATCCATCGTTTTTTGTCTAGGTCTTGTAGAGCATTACCACTGTGATAGCCCAGGATAATTCCCACGTCTTTCCTTTCCTTTCTTCTCTTATTCCTGGTCAAAGCCCCTTCGTATAATGTCATGTCTATTGCAATTTAGTCGTCAGTTCTTAGCCATGAGCTTGTTTCTCGATCCGTTATGCTTTGCTGTCCGGTGGCGGGGGCTGTTGCTTGCGGGAGCCACGTGGAAGAACGGTAGAATAAAGCCATGGTTCCCAATCTGGGGTCCGTACAACCCATTTGTGATTAAAATGGAACCTGGTCCACACTGGTCTAATAATCTTATGTTAGCCTTTGTGAATAGCGTCCTCTTCAGAGGCTTTAACAATCTTAAATATGACACGTGGACCCTTAACAAATTAAGGTAATTTCGGGGGCCCTTTTTAGCTGAAAAAGTATTTTATCTGGACAGGCGGTCAAACTGTTGCGATTCATTTTGTCTCGTAAAGAGAATGCAATGCAATAAAATTGTCGTTTGCTTTCAGCAGTTGCTGTGTTCCATTCTATTCATCTAGGAAATCAGTGAACCATTTGACCATCATTTGGGACTTGGGACACTCAAAGGCTTACACAAAGCTCGACCTTCTTCAGAAACAGCGTCAGTCTTGCTGGTTTGGAATCCAGAACACATATAGTTACTTCATATCCGGACTCAAGTAATTCCCCCGACAACAGGCCACCAGTTTTCTTTAATTCCATACATTCTGTTCTATAACACAGCTGTTTCGAGAAAAGCAGAGGTCTCCGTGTCACCCTCGGGCTCTAGTAGGAGGGGAGCAAGATTTGGGCCACATCCATCTAATCAATCAGAAGAAGCACACATCTCTAATTACTTGTCAGTCAAGTTTCCTGTCATATCAGAAAGCTCTGCACCGTCCCTCAGGTGTTCTTGAGTGTTTTGGTGGAGTTTAAGAGGACAAACTCCGCTACAGTTTCATAACTGCTCCTATCAGCTAACTGAATGTGACTGAACCTGTCAGGGTTAACCCAAAGGCTAAGCTTAGTCACATTTAATGTTCAGTTGTAAAAGAGGTACTTGGTAGATAACTTGGTAGTACTTGGTAATATCTGAGGTAATGGTTCTGTTTCTTGTGTTACTTTGTTGTTTGTGTTACAGTTTTGGTAGTCTGGTTTGGGATTGGAAGGTGTCATTTAGTGATATAGTAATTTAGTAATTTATCTAAAACTGGACTCAAATGCACCAGGGTTTTTCATTGTCCTGCATAATACAAGTATACTGGCCGGATGGGTGTTTAAGGTGGTAGTATCTTCAGGCTCCTGCTGATGGCATTGCAGGAGGGTGATTGGTATATAAACACCTGTGGGGCGTGTGATGGGAGTCGTATTTTGAAAAGAGATGGTACAGTGAAATGAATTTCTAGAAGATGGGTGTCAAAGCAGATGTTAAAGATTGTCAAAACGTGTGTGATTGCATTTGGGTGTACCAAAGGCCATAGTGTGGAGGAAGCAGCTGACTATCAAAGCATACGATCACAAGGGTCTACCAGCAGTGGCTAAAATCCCAGTGTACAAGAAATTCCCGTCAGAGTTTATGGAGGCATTAGACACTATTAGGTACATTTTAGTCACAGGTGACTTTTTTAGACCACTGGATCACTCATTTCTTGTGTTGTATTTATTCATGCAAAACATGGTTGCTTAATGGAAATATGCTATTTTACGACATCCCTCTGATTTCTGAGAGTCGACGTTTCTGGGAGCAAAAGGCTTGTTGAAATGCTCTTCTGGCCAAAGGCAAGGTCAAATATCCATAGCGCTTTTTTTGTCTCAAAGCAGCTTTACAATTATCGAGGTCCAGAACCTTGCGACAGTGGCAAGGAAAAACTCCCTAAATGTTATAAAGGAGAAACCATGGGTGAACCAAGTCTTAAAAAAGGACAATAACTGCTTGAATGTTATATGAAGGAATGAAACTTAGTTATTGAAATAACTTCTAGTAATGTAGTAATTGTTTTAAAAAAAAACGTAAGAAATATTACAAGATAAAGAGCACAAATAAAGAAAATGAATCCAAAGCTTATTTTAGATTAAAGTGTTGAATAATCTCCTGTAATTCTTGAGAGCGTTGGATGGTCAGTTACTTTGTACTACGAATACAGTAATGTAGACGTTAAAATAAAAAAAACGCAGCGGAGATCTGAGATGGAGCTATTGTGAGCCTGAATCATTGTGTATTGAATCATGAATCAAGTCACATGGCTCCATTCATACAAGTTTAAACCAGTGCTGCTAGTACCGAGCGAGCGACCAGAACCGAGCCCTGTTTTATTTTAGTCTAAATGCATTGAGAACTCAAGGTGAAATGAAGGTGCTTTAGAACCAGGTACCACTGTCACACCTAGCAGCATTTTAGATTAGCACGGGTATATTTTGGGAGGTGGTTGGACATCCAGTAACTACATGCAACGTATAAACCCTGGTGACCCGTCACTGTTCCACCTCTTAAAACTCCACCGGGGTATTTATAAATGATTATCTGAGGGAGGGGAATGGGATTTCGAAGCAGTCCTAGATAAGGGGTGGTCAGCCACTCGTGTTAATATAAGCACTCAGTTTCCTGAGTGACATTTGAGGAGGGTTTTATTAGCTTGCACTTTTTTGGCCTCAGACATGTCTGCTGACATCGAGCCACCACATTCTGCCACCTCAGGAAGTATTTCGGTCAAGCAGTCCGTCGAAGGCTGGTCGTGGTAGGATGGGAGGAAGGCTTTATCATTCACACGCAGGCTTCAGACACACAAGCACACACAGCCGCTGACAAACGAGTGCTGATAACCACTGTCTGGCACAGAGCAAAGTGTGGCTGCACTGTAACCCAGAACAGGCCCATGTCTCACACGGCATCTGCTTCTCACGTTTCCTTTTATCATACCTTAGATTTTTTTTTTTTTTAAATTCTACACATCTGATAAGAAGATAATCATGGTAAGAGGGCTGCAGGTTAGAGACATGGTAATTGTGTGTGTCGAGATAATTCGATCGCACAGAAGATCTGTGCCACGTCGCTCAGCATCAGTATGACACAGCACAGGTGTCACAGGTTTACGTTGTTTTTGGCCCCCAAACCAGTACTCGGCTTGTGATTATGACATTGCTACCAGATACGGTCGAGCCTTGTTGTCCGGATGTAGCTTCGTTTCAAAAAATTGTTCCAGCAGCAAATATTTGAATAATGGTAATTCTGTTTCCAGTATTTCATAATGGGGTTATATGTTATGTTATGTATATGTTATTTAATAAATTTGATTTACAATGATGTCATTGTTATAAAGGCTGGTGATTTTCTGACTTGTTCTCCTGCCTGTCTGCTATCTGCGGATTGGGCAGGGCTACAATGTACAGCAGTGCGTACAGCAACTGACCCAATATTATTATTTCTGTTCTGTCTCGCTTCTATGACCTCCCTGTACACTTAAGCAATAGCACTATCTGGCAGCTTCATGGGGATCCCAAGTTGGCCCTTTTGCAGTCTGGAGAAGCTTGATCAGGAATAACACTTTTGGGAGTGTAGCGACCACGAAACCCCCCTTTTTTTTTTTGAAAGGGGAACCGGGTGAAAAGGCCAGTGATCAATCCGAGTTTTTGGGTCCAGTCGTTGGCAGTATATTAGACGTGTTCATTATGTCAACAACCATAACAGTCTATTGGTGGCCTAAGACTTTTGAAGAGCACTGTATAACAAACAACCTCAACACGTTTATCACTGAATGAAGCAGGCAGAGGGCAGAAGCAATCTGCAGTGGAACCTCCAGAACTCAAATTGAATTGGCTCCGGATCAATCAAATATCCCCATAAGAAGTAATGTAAATTTGAATAATCCCTAAAATAATTGTAAAAGTTTGTATGTAATTACGAGTTATGTGTGCTAACCACTGACAATGCACCACTGGCAATTCTCCATTGTTAAAAAGTGCACTCTATATTTACAGATTAGTCAAAGTACAGTCCGAGCAATTGATTCTTTCTTAAGGGGGAAACAGTGATGGCCTCTGTTCTATAACCTAGTACCACCAAACCACCACACTTTTGAACCATTTTAGACCGTGTTTGGATTTCTTGTACAAACAGCTCTCTTCATGTAATCAACACAACATCACAATGGGGTCAAGAATTTGGATGTGTTGCTGACTTCCAAATATAAATACTCATTTTTTAAAAGCTGTTAATGTTTTGGGTCATTGCCTTTCTGCGTCATCTCGCCTCTATTTATCTCCAGAGGATCCAGCACTAATGACATTTCCTTGTCAGATTTTGTTAAATAGTTTCAAACTTGTTGTCCTTCAGTGATTTCAAGCTCTTCAGATCCTATGATGTTTATCCACTGTGTATGAGCAGTACCTTTTTTTTTTTTTTTTTTTTTTACCGTAAGCGGTATGTTCCACTCCAGAATTTGGGATTTGAACTCGCAGTCTTCTGATTACACTGTAGTTCAGATACTATAGATAGTATATCTATAGATCTTCCTCTATAGCATTGTTGCATAAATGACAATGCGTAGTGCTGTGCAAAAGTCTCAGGCCACTGTTAATATAGATACAAATTGTTTTACCATGGTTTAATTGCACATATATCGATCTTTTCTCCATCTATATTAAACACTGAGACAAAAAGCTGAACAGGTTAAGATATGCCAAAGCTCACAAAGATTTCCATGAGGATCAGTGGAAAAGAGAAATATGGAGTGACTAATCTACATATATGGAGTGACTAGTGCTACCCAATGCATGATCGTTCTGAGAAATCCATCATAAGTTGAATCTATCTTAAAAACACTTCCATTAAACAACACTTGGGCAAAAGCATTAACATAAAGAGTATTTCGTAACAAAGCATTTAATATCTCATGGGATTTATTCAATGGGGTACTGAAAGTGAAAAAGAACAGTCGAGCGACCATGACTTTTCCTCACTACAATTCTCAGTGCTTATCACGTCCACCGTGTGACCCGACTGTACCGTACCACGTATCGCTTCCCTGGGAATATTTGGAATTCAAAATTCAGAGTACAGTTTGCTGAATGTGTATTGTGGTAACTTATTACTTTCTTACCATCGTAACATGAAATATCCTATAACGGGGAGTAGCTGTACATGGTTATTATACCATTATTATACCATAAAACAACGATCTAATGGTGACCTAGGACGTATGCACAGTACGGTTCATGTTCCCCTAAACTACTTTTACATTTTATAACTGCCTTTTTTACTTAATTTTGGTTCTGTGTGTCTTTGTAGGCGATTGGCAGGTAACGACCTGACATTCATCCACCCGGATGCTCTGTCTGGTCTCCACCAGCTCAAAGTCCTGTAAGTACTCTACACGTATAAACATCCGCACACAAGCATGATTTGTGACAGAGCAAAAGCACAGACTGAGAGTTTCACTGATCTGTATCGTCACATGCTGATTGTAAGGTGTTGGAGATTATCGAAATGGCCAAGTGACTACCAGGAATCTTGAAAACCTCGGGACACGCTGGCCTCTCAGCATGCCTTAGTGCTGATTAGGTCTAGGCTTCGGGGCCGGCTCTTTTCTCTGTTTCTCTCTTTATCTCCTCTGTCTGATCCCGGCACTCAGCTCTGGTTTGGGACTCAAGTGACGTAACGGTTTTATCCGTGAGCCAGTTCAGTTCAAGTTTATCGTCCCACTGCGTCACAGTGACTGTTTTGCATACTGCACTCTTTCCCTTTTCCTGCCTGCCCTGTCCTGCCTGGTGACCCCCCCGATGCACCCGTAGGCCTCCAGCTCAGATCGACTCACCTCAGATATTCTGAGTGCTTTGTTAGGAGATTCATTTCAGAGAGAAAGTAAGAGTGTCTCAGGAGTGTCTGTAGAGTGAATTAACCAAGCACCTCACGGTGTGAATATGCTCGCTGAACATCTCGTTCCAATATTGTGGCTATTAATATTGTGCCATTTTCCTTCCTGTTCCAGTCACCACTCCACTAAGGCTGTGGTCTGGAGTTCTTTGGAGTGGATTTTCCATGTAGCCATACAGTATTTGAAAATTCCTTTTAAACAGGCAATAGTTCAGTCACACCCACAGCCTACATTTACAAAGCATATAGCCAAAGCGATTCCCATAGCCTGGTAGTAATCTGTAAGTTGGCAGAAGGAAGGGTTGTACTGAAGAGACCGTTGGTGCTGCCGTAGCATGTTTATAGTAAGACTCTGTCCCTGGTGCTGTTATTGTTAGGCAGGAGTAAGAAAAGCTCAGCCATAGAGCAGTACTACACACACGCCTTCACCTGGAGGCTGGACTTAAGCCAATAATCAGTATTATTGAATGTCTCGATCATTTATACTGTATAAGCAGCAATATTAGTAAAATAAATGTTCTTTTATTGTCCGTATAGGGCCATATCTTTTGTTTGTAACAATTTTTTTTGTAATTCGTACTATTCTATGGTTCTGTCCTTTTCTGTGGTTAGTAAGGGTTACAGTGTTCCCCGTTTATGGCGGGGGTTACGTTCCAGGGCCACCCGCGATAAACGAAACGGTAAACGAAAATCCGTGAAGTAAGGACGCTATATTTATTTTAAGTATATATAGACTGTTTTGGCCGTAGAACTTGCAGAACGTTTGGGTGGCATCGTAGGGCTTGAATGAATTCAGTCTATAATGAAACTTTCACAAACAGCAAACATAACACCGCAGATAAAAACTCGTCATGTCGGCAAATAGCGACTCAGGCGGCCGATGCTCTAGTGTTACTATTCATCCGCTGAGTAAACACGCTATTTACTGTAACTTGTAATATTTTATGATTCCTTTTAGTGTTGGAATTAATATTTTTTAAATATTTTATTAAATAAATATTGTGATTTTTTTTTCTCCGAATGTAAAAGTTCCGCAAAAACCTGCGAACAGCGAAAATGCGGGACATATTTTTTCCATTAATATTATTTGAAAACCTGCTATGCACCGAGTCCGCTAAAGGTGAACCGCGAAGTGGCGAGGGAACACTGTATTTGTCCCACTGACTGTATCTTCCTTTTAGTTTAATTGTAACAATACACTCTTCTAAATGTCTTTTTTTCTTATGATATTATTCTTAAGGTGTAAACAATGCAGTACGTTTAAAAATGAAACCAACAACCAAAAAATAATGAACCGCCTTGCAATTAAACACGTCGTTAATGCTCTTGTGACTGAATGGCAGTCAGTCCCAGCTCTCTTTTTTCCCAAACTGGGTGACCAACTTTGTAGTAATTAATGTGGATCAGAAACAGTATGGTAATCGATGTGACCAGGTTATGATTTGGTAGTTTTATGTTAGGGACCAGCCTGTCTGTGCTTGGACTGTAAGGTCTGACATTCCAGCTCGGCTCCTTGTAGCACTTTGCCTGATCGAATTGGATAATATTAAGAAAGTAAATAAAAGCAGCAGGATGTGGGTAGGGGTCCTGTCTAGGACAGGGTGCTTGAATTGATTACTCTGATTAGGTTTAATGCGCAAGAATGATGCTGTAGGGCCGCGGTGCTCGAGTGACGCCGGAGAGCTCGGATAGGGGTAAGGGAGAGAGATGTGGACTGTGATTAGCTTATGACCTCCACATTTAAACACAGAGTCGTTTATCCTGCTATCATCTCATGTTTAGTTGAATTACATCACAGTAATATGGTTCTGATGTCGAATTAGCGCTGTACGTACATGACTGCGTTCAGAGCTTATGCTTCCATTCATCACTGACCTACATTGGCTCCTCGTTTCCACACTTCCACTGCTCCTTCTTTCAACACATGTCCAGTTTATCAGTGCCTCTTACCTTATATATTAGGTGCTTTGTAGTTCTATAATTCGAGTCTGTAGTTCATCTGTTTCTTGATCAGGTACTATTTGGGTGGTGGATCATTCTCAGTACCGCACGGACGTGGTGCTGTTGTGTTAGAGTGCATTGTGCTGGTACGAGTGACCCTGCAGTGCTGCTGGAGATGCCTCAGTGTCACTTCTGGACTGAAAAATAGTCCACCAACTCACACTGTCCAGTCACCCGAGAGCATTGATGAATGATTCGAGGATGACTAACACAAACTGTGCATCAACAGATCTTTGCATCCACAAGGTGGCGCACTATGGAACGTGTGTTTAAAACAAAGTTTAAAAGCATGGTTCAAAAACTCCGGCAGCACCGCTTTGTCTGATCCACCTCTACCAGCAGGACACACACTAACACACCACCAGCACATCAGCGTCACGGCAGTGCTGAGAAGGATCCACCCCCTTCCAAACAGTACCTGATCTGTTAGGGTTAAGGTCTAGTCATGCGTAGTCTTGTACTTTTTTTCTTTGGTCTTATTTAAAGTCGTTAGAACTAACTTTAATAACTTGAATTTCCCTTGTCTTCGCGACAAATGTGTCACAGATGTTTCGCCATGTCATTTTCTCATCGCAACCGTAAAAAAAAACCAAACAAACAAAACAAAAAAAACAGGAGACATGAATGAAGATTAGTGATGAGAGCTATATTTTGGGTCTTTTTGTGGGCATGAACAGACTAGAAGGGGCTTAGATAAACATGAAAACGTATATATACAGTCACTGAGCTAGTCACCGCTTTCAGCTGTGCTCCACCGTCGATTATCTTTAACCTCCTCATTTTTATAGTCAGTGTGTTGCTTTTAACGCGTCTGAGCAATGCAGAAATTAGAACAGACTCCGATTAAAAATGTTACGCGCTGTCGCAGTCTGTCAGTTTCGGACAATGAGGTGTACCTAATAAAGTGATCAGTGAGTGTAGTTTTAGTTGTTTGAAAATCAGCGTGTTATGAGAGTGGCATTTTCGAATAATCCCTGCTCTCACTGTACTTTTTCTAGCATGCTACAGAATAACCAGCTGAAGACTGTTCCCAGTACTGCCCTCAAGAACCTCTATGCTCTCCAGTCTCTGTGAGTGAGCCACACACACACACACACACACACACACACACACACACACACACACACACACACACACACACACACACACA
>JAUZST010038121.1:0-27416 GCA_034779995.1 Parotocinclus haroldoi | reverse complement strand
TGTGTGTGTGTGTGTGTGTGTGTGTGTGTGTGTGTGTGTGTGTGTGTGTGTGTGTGTGTGTGTGTGTGTGTGTGGTCCTGAAGGCGAGTGTAATTTAAACAAAAGGAAAATAGACATTATGTTATTTGAATGTAGGTCACAAACATGAATTGAACCTAAGTGAATAGTGGAAATTGCATTATGCTAACAGAGGAAACTTGAAGGCTGATGAAAAGTTATCCCACTGAAAAAAACATTAAATAAAAAATAAATGTACACAGTGCAGTATTTAGGGCAGACATGAATGTCTCTATTGATTTAATTACTGGTTTACAGTTACCTGTTTGTGATAAGTTTATAATAGTAGAATATTGTTCTTCTAGGAGTAGATGGACTTATGAAACCTCCTAGGTGAGGTCAAGAGCTTCTCCAAAGGGCAGTCAGTTGAATGGATTTTTACAGTTTAAACCAAACTAATGTGGTTAATTGGTGTTTGATACAAAAACTCGTTATTAAAGGCAGGAAATAAAACAAATGAAATAGCTAAATGCAATTTGAAATTGTTTTTTTTTTCAGAAAATTTATTAAAAGCTTTAGTCTGCTAGCAAGATTAGATTCATAAGCTGATACTGACCCTTTTTTATTATTTTTTGTTGGGTTTTATTAATATCTATTTCGTTCTCTGGTTGAAGATGTAGTGGACTTCCATTTGTCAATATTCATAAATTCATTTTATGCTGACAAATATCATGTTGTCCTAAAATTACAGTCATTCAGGTTATGAAACGTGAATGCAGCGTTGTTTGTTCCAGTCTATATTCTTAGTATTGGAGTAATGTATTAAGGACCTGCTACAGCAGAAACAATGATTCCATCATTTTAAAAATCTGTACCTCTTAGTGGTAGTGGTAGTTAGTGGATGTATAGTACTTAAGTCCTGTAAGATCTGTACCTAATACATACTTGAATGTCTCTTTAGAGATATAAATGTAATGCTAATTTCATAATGTGGGACTTTTTGGGTCATTTTCTAAAATTGACCCCAAGGCCAACCTTAGTCTTGCTATTCATGAATCTCTAATGACAGAAAAAAGTGTTTTCTATCCAACATGGAGATTTCCTCAGAGCTTATTGTGCTGATGGGCTTAAAACTTTCCTGCTGTTTCTAACTGTGAAAAAAACTCTGCAGGTTTTACAGCCTGAAATCAATGCCCAGTATACACACTATATAGACAAAGGTTTTTGCACAAATAAGTGGATGAGAACCCCCTGCAAGAGTGCTTAAATACAGACAGACAGAACTGAGTTGTGTTCCATGTGTAGGTGAGCAGTCTTGTCACTGCCAGGTTTCACACCAGCTTCCGTGGTTATCGGCCTGGTGAGCACTCTAGCTGTCAGCTCCAGTACGTTAGACTGGTGTAGAGTCTTGTCCCGAAACCTGTTATGTTTTTGGCTTCTTTGTCTTTGTCTGTGATCTGCCTCACCAGAGACGTCCTAATCACATCGACAGGGCAATGCTGTTATTTCAGTCTGTAAGAGCACCGTCAGTAAACTAAAAACAAATAGAAAACATAAAGGAATGCAGGATAAAATAAATATATAATAATAGAATAAAATTGTAATCTAAATACAGATTTTGCTATATTTTCTTGCTTTAAATAACATAGTCTGTTACTGGTAGCCAATTTTTATATTTCTAAATCATCTGTTGTGTGAAAAATTGCTGCAAATACCCGCTTTGTTGTAATAAGACTGAAAGCTGCACAGGCTTTGATTATTGGAGACGAAGGGGTGCACCAGGAGGTCAAGCAAGCAAATAACATGCTACCAATTTTCCCATGATACCAGAGTGCCCACAGCCCCCCAAAAGCCAGGGTGAAAACGAGGGATTGAGAATTCAGCCACCTTGGGACTCCCCAGGCCAGAGCCCAAAAAGGTCAATCCTCATAATGATGTCACATACCTCTAGGTCCTCCAAATCAATATAGAGCAGACAGCCCACAATGCACCTGCTACTGTCTCAAATAAGGCACCAGCAAGGAAAGGCTCAGCTGACAATATGAAACATATGAACTTTGCTTTTGGCGTTACCAATTTAATTGTAAATTTTGAAAATTCACACTGGCTACTATCGCGAAGCGCAACCACATGTCTAATAAAGCTCTGGATGGACAATGAAGGAACACAAATGTTATAGGTGTGTTTGGATGTGTAATTTAAAAGTACTTAATAGAAAAATACAGAATTATAATTAAATTTGAATTATGATGTCATTAAATAAATGCCAGTCTTTGGGATTCTTCAAGATTGGGACTGTGGTAGCCTAGCGGTTAAGGTACTGGATGGTGGACCTGATGGTCCAGGGTTCAAATCCCACCTCTGCCAAGCTGCCACAGTTGGGTCCCTGAGCAAGACCCTTAACCCATAATTGCTTGAATTGTAAAACTGTATGAATTGTAAGTTGCTCTGGTTCAGGGTGTCTGCTAAATGCCATACATTTTAATGTAAATTATTAAAGATAATATATACTCACTACCCACTTTTGTGTTTAGAACTTTCTTCATGGCATAGATTTGACATGGTGCTGGAAACATTCACAGATTGTGGTCCATATTGTCATGACAGCGTCACAGTTGTTGGAGATGTGTTGGCTGCACATCCATAAATGTATCCTTTTGGATTGAGATTTGGAAACCATTTGAGTACAGTGAACTTATTGTCATGTTTGAGATACATTTTTAAGAAACCAGTTTGAGATAATTTGAGCTTTGTGATGTGGTGCATTATCCTGCTGGAAGTAGCCATCAGAAGATGATACACTGTGGTCATAATGGGACGGACATGCATGGTAAGAAATATACCAATATAGAAGGTAGGCTGTGATATTTAAAGAAAACTCAATTGGTATTTGACCAAAAAAGTGCCAAAAATGCCCCTAACACACAATTCACCACCTTCAGCCTGAACTGTTGATACAAGGCAGGATGGATCCTGTTTTCATGCTGTTTATGCCAAATTCTGACCGTAATATCTGAGTGTCACAGCAGAAATCAAGACTCAGCACAACTCTTTAGTTATTTGAGTACCTGTTGCCATTCCATCAAGACAGACCAGTCTGGCCATTCTCTTCATCTGACATCAGCAAGATATTTTCATCCAGAGCACTGCACTTACTGGACCTTTTTTTGGCCCATTCTCAATAAACCCTAGACATGGCTGAGTAGGAAAAAACATTCCAGTAAATTAGCATCACTGCCATGTGATTGGCTGATTGGATATTTGTGTTAATGGGCAGTTGAACAGATGTACCTAATAAAGTAGCTGGTAAGTGTTTAAAGTCTTAGAACTATGCTCTAAATGTAATATATAGACAAAATATTGTGGATGATCCTTGATTAGTGAGATCTACTGTTTCAGCAAAACTCACTTTATAACACCTTTGTAATATAAAGCGGACATTTCTGACTTTACCCAGACAAACAGTGGCATTAGAATGGGTAATACTGATCCCCCAGTGACTCTCAATATGGCACATCTGTAGCTTTTTTGCCTTTATCAAGTCGGTTCATCAACATTCTGAGTAAAACAAAGGCTGTAGAGAAGAAGTTTGCCAACTTTGATTGAGAGCACGGTTGGCTTGCACAGAAAGTTGTTAAATGTGTTAGAGACAGTTTCAAAATGCACTGGAAAACCAAAATTAAGGCAAAACAATAAGGCATTCTGAAATACATGTATTTCGCAGACATTGCTCTCAAAAATTAGGGGAGATTTCAATTAAGGGTTTCCCCAATTTTTTTGTGAGCAGTTTAAAATAGCAGTTCAGAATAACTTGGATATTGCTATATATGATATTATGACATATTCATTATTGATACAGATGGAGCAGTACGATACACCACTACATCAGCATGAATTTGTCTCAGCACACTACAGCCAAATGAACATCTCCACATTTCTCTCATTAGTTTGACTGTCTCAGGTGTTAATATAGGCCTGTGACTTGTCATGGCTTGTCTAATGGCTCATGCTAATTGACCTCCTTTCTGCATTTTTACTGTGCGAATGAAAAGCTTTCCTGTCGTCCTCTTGTGGAGCATGTCACCATCTAATCCGACAAATGAAAAAAGCCCTCGCCTGTCACACTGTCACCACTCATCAGCCTTAATGATCATTTTTCTCCCTTCATCAAATCGCCTGCCATAACAGCTGATTTAAAGTTTGCGTGGGTGCGGTGTGATTAGCAGAGTCACCTTATCTGATGGCATCTGAACACTGTAACACTGTTTCCTCCACTTATTTCTTTCTGGGGTTTGTGAAGATGTAGAGCAAAATGTTTATGGCCTCCTTCTGTTATTTACCATTTTTTTCTGACATGCTGCATTTCAGTTAAATTCGATTTTTATATGGTATATTTACCAGTAAACATAAAATACCTGTGCTCAAATTAAAAGCTAGAACCAACAAGGAAACTCTCACATGTATAAGGAAGAAACTTTACAAAGCTTTGATAGGACAGACCAAACAACATGAACTTAAGACCTCCATACTCTAACCTGGCCGTTATCAGATCCCAAACAGAACCTGGATTCAATCACTTAAGATGATACAATTCCAATCCATCACAGTCCAGGTTTCTTGTCCATGATACTTCTGCAAATGAAGCTGACAGTAGCAGCCTGCCAATGGTAGAATACATAATGGGCACAGTGGCAACAAATTTCCATTTGCTAAGCACCTGAAAATGGTCAGGGCAGGGACAGGGGTGTGTACTAAAGGTGCCAACTGTGCCTGCATTGTGGGCAATGAATCTATGTGAGCTGCTCATGCTTGTCAGTAGATCTACTGTTAATCAATCTGAGCCGTCCGTAGCCTGTTCACTGTGTGAGTGTGTGTGTGTCCTTATGAAACTACTGCTCCTAACCTCCTAAGAGCACTCAGTCCAATGAGGTGCCATTGGGCAAAGCCTGTCAACTGGGTGAAATGTTTTCAAGTGCTTTGCAGAGGCATATCTAGCAGTCAACAATCTCTCAACAAGAGGTACACTACACAAATGTAGTCTCTGAGAGCCTTTTTATAGATGAGCAAGGGAACCACTGTGGTGACCTATTGGTTAAGGAACTGTACTATGGGCCAAAAGATCCACCTCTGCCACAGTTGGGTCCCCAATTGCTTGGATTGTAAGACTGTATTAATTGTAAGTTGCTCCATATAAGGGCATCCGCTAAGTAATGTAATTTTAATTTTACACCCTTTTGAGACAAGATTTAGAAGATTTAGTGTGTCTAATTAGAACCTGCCAGTAATCATTTACAGTTTATTCTTTTAGTTCTGCTGGTCAAGATTAGGATTAATATGTTCAGATTTATTATATTTTTAAAATAATATCTGTAACTTATCACATTTAAAGATATATCTTCCCTTTTTCAACTGGGGTTGTGAGCCTAGACATCTGTACAGCTGCTTTAATACAATGCTCTGTTATAAAAAAAAGGGCTATATACATAAATGGACTTGCACTGAATTCCTGGACTCATTAATCCAGTGGGTCTACGATGGACTCAAAGTTTGAATTGGGTGACAGGGAATTGTAAGGCATTTCACGCTCAGTCATTCATGCTTATTCACACCTAAGAGAAAGGTGTGTAAGAAATAAGTACAGTAGCAGAACACTTGCCAACAGAAGAGGAACATGCCAGACAAACTGAACACAATCATTAGTCAAAAGCAAGAATGCTCTTCTAATCTTGTTCCTCTTGTTTTCAGCCATTTTTTAGTTTTTAGTAGATATGACATCCATTAGCTCCAATTAGACATAAGTTCAAACTGCTGTGAGTTATATCACTTTGAATACAGACTCTCATTCAGTTAAGATTATCACAAGCTTTATAGAGATTCCATGAAATTGGCCTCTTGTGCCCATGACTCTCTGTATTCACAAACCAGTGTAGTGGGATCAAATGAAAGGTCCTTATGTTCCCCTCAAGGGTCATTGTATAAGAACTGTCCCTCACTTAAGTGCTCTTGAAAGTAATTATAGTCATTACCTTTGAAAGAAGTCCATTCCTCAATCTCATAACTTTAGAATCTGGACCAGGGTTCACACAGAACAGTATAATATATAATAACTGTACTGTATAATATATAATAAGATTTATTTTATCTGTTTAAATTTACTGCATTATATTTACATACTAGATTGTGTAGATCTAGATGCGTAGAGCTCTAGAGTGCTAGGTTACAAGTTACCAGTCATCATATTGTGTATTTATGTAACCCAGAAGTATGGAATTAATGCTTGGTTTAGATCATGGGTGAGTTTCTGTGATAGTTATCCATTTATTATAAAGTAGTAATTTTTGTCATCACCAAACCCATTTCAAACTTACAATCCCAAATCAAGTTGGGACAATATGAAATATATGCGGTCAGTATGAACCCTATGCTGTGATGGGAACCCGAATGGGAAAGCCGAATGGGAATGGCACCCAAAGCTGACGTTAACGCGAATCGCCGACCATGTGCGCCGATACGGCGGAGGGCAAATGTGCAGTAAGCACGAGAAGGTGCCGATTTGGGACGCTTCCCAAATCAAGTGGCGCAGAGGAGTTCCGGAACGCCAGAGGGTGAGTGTACGGTAGCGCAGAAAGAAGTCGACCTGGGGCGCGTCTCAATTGGAGCGGGCAGTGAGGCTTGATAGGAGCTGAGTGAGGACGGGAAGGGAAACCCTGAATCTATCCCTAACTCGCTAGGTACCTCAGGGGTTTTACCCCATACACACTTGTCGGCTCTATATGCCCCAGGATGTCATCGTCTGTCTTAAATAAATAAATCGTGCTGTGCGTACGCCTCGAACCACCCTGGAGTTGATACTCATATAGTACAAGCCTTAGGTGTTCATTATGATGTCGTTAGTCAGCGTGGTGATAAAAGCGGTTGTTGGGATTCGTTCTGTAATGGCGGACGGGCGCGAGTGGTTCGTAAGTGCGAGGTAGGAACCCTAACAGTCAGTGTAAATTTCTGCATTTGTGTTTCCATCATTGTGAAAATGAACTTTTCCAAGGCACTGACTCAGCTACTTACTATGGCAAACCCTGGATTTTGTACTCACTGATGATGTCAACATCAACTATCTGGATGTCCTTTTCATCTTTGGTCCAAAACACTGTCCACTTCTTACAAAAAGGATCTAGAATATTAATTCGTCTGAGCACAAAACACATTTCCACTTTTGTCCATCTGCAATGTATTCTAGGGTCCAAGAAGTCAATGCCACTTCTGGACATTGTTATCATAAGGCTTATGTTTAGCACAGTAATGTTTTAAATGGCATTTGTGAATATAACTATGAATTGTAGTGCTTGACTTGAAAAGTAAACCTGTCCTACATGAATACATTTACATTTACTGCGTTTAGCGGATGCCTTTATACAGAGCGACTTACAGCTGATACAGTCTTACAATCCAAGCACTTGTGGATTAAGGGTCTTGCACAAGGACCCAACTTCTGGTCCAGTACCTTAACCACTAGGCTGTCTCAGGCTGTCACACTGGCCCACTGTGTGTGCTGTGCTGTCTGAGAGATCGGAGATCACAGCTCCCTTGTCCTTTGTGCACTGAAATTCCTCATAAATTCCTTCAGTTGTTTAACATTATTATCCATTTTAGAGGAATAAATAGGCAAATCACTTCCAATCTTTCTTTGAGGAACACTGTTTATAAGCATTTTAATAATTCTCTCATGCCCTTCTCAAGCTCTCCGGTTTTAGTTCCTAGCACCTTGATCCTTACCGATCTGGGGTGCGTTTCCCAAACGCTAAGTACTTCGTAACCTCGTACTTACGAACAATCTTAAAATTACGAGCGTTTCCAGAAAGCCTTCGTAACTGATGTAGTACTTAAACTCATTCGTAAATGTACGAGTGGTCTGACTCACTCGTAAATCACTAAGTTCTTCTTAACCTGGAATCCACGTGCAGTTCTGTCTCAAAAACGACAGAGACCGTTATTTATCCTTTTAAAAATGCATTTAAAGATGCATTCAGCATACGTATTAATAAAACTATAAAGAAGACTGAATTAAAGACGATTTAAATTAATTTATTACCTTAATGTGCAATTGCAAGTGAAATGTTTTCATTAATTTTATTTACTTATATGTAAATTTAAACACGTGTGTTTTGTTTGGCTTTATATTATACAAAATTGTCTCTTTGTGGCTTAATGATGAAGAACTGTATATAAATCGTTGGTCCAGTTTTCGAATGCCTGTGCCTTGTACCGCAAAGACACGGGGGCGGAGCCAACAGAGAGCTACTTAAAGGTCCTTCATAAGTATGGAGACTAAGAATGGTTTCGGGAAACTGTCGGAAAAATGCCGTTCTTAAAGTTAAGTCGTTCTTAAAGTTGTTCTTAAATCCCCAAGATCAGTCGTTATCGGGAAACGCACCCCTGTATCTGAGTGTACGTTTTATTATCATGAGGATTCTCTAATGGAACTGTCTCTGTCTTTGTAGTCTGAAGAACCAGTCTCGAGTATATCGCTGGAGCTAAACATCCTTGTACTTTCTTTGTCTCTCAGTCTGCTGTTGCTTTTACTAGGGGCTTTGGTTCTACTGGCTTTTAAACGTATGTACCAAGGCCTACTTTACATTGATTTTTTTTTGCCATTTAAATTCGTACCTAATGTTGCATTCTAATACGTTAAATTTCAGGTGGGATTCATATGAAAGTGTTAGACAGTGCATGGTAAGTTATGAGAAATTTACTAAGAGCAAAGGGCTGTGTTTGATCAACTATTAATATTTTGTGCTTTAGTCTCTCAAAAGAGCCAAGACACATCATTTATGAAATACGGACCAGAAGACCAGTGGAAGAGAATATTTATATCCTGGACTAATAACGTTTTCAACTCACGTGGTCACACCCACACAAAAGAATGATATGTATTTTAATTGTAAAACATGTTTTACCGTGTTATTTGTTCCTCAGTTGTAAATTATTATTTCAGTTCTTTATCCTATACAGTATATTGTGTTTTATGATCAAAACAATTGTTCTCATAGTTGGGTGTTAATGTTAAGGTTTGCAAAGATTTGGGTGTTGGAAAAAAAACAATAATGAAACATTTATTTTTTTATTTTACAGCAATGTTTAAGTGGGTAACAGGTCAGGTATCTCCATTAGTTTGTGTTATCAGTGTTAACAGGTTTTAACTTTAACATAAATCACAAATGGAATCTTATGGCAGCAGAACAAGTTTGTGCTTTAAACTGTACAAAATAATAAACTCTATAAAATGTGTTTGCCAGCTTTGATGAACATTTTACTGGTTTTTACTGAGCCATTACATTAACTCAATCAGACATATATGAGGTAAATTAAAATGTGACTACTTCAATTACATGATCTCACAGTAATGAGAATCAACTTAATAGGAAGACCCTGTTTTTGGATATACATTGTGTGTCCACAAGCTTTTGGCTCGTTTATGACACTATAAGATTAAGAAGAAGATTGATATGTTACTGTTGTCCACACAAGTTAGGAGAGGTAACAATTTGTTTGAACTGTACCTACAGTGGGCCTTGATAACACTTTCATAAACAGCACATTTTGAGGCAATATTCTATTTATTTCATTTAATGATTAAGACTGACAAATTGTGGCATGACATAGTAGTCTATTCTAATGATGCAAAGTGAGATTGTGAAGATCTGATTATATAGAAGCTGTCACTGCATGATGAACTGTTACGTAACAGGTCATATATTGCAATAGAGTTAAGAATCATGCGACCTTTCTAAATAATGTGAAAGACTAAACGTTTGAAAAACACTGAGAGAGAGAGAGAGAGAGAGAGAGAGAGAGAAAGAGAAGAGAAAGAGCAATAAAGACCTGCAGTACTACTCTTCAAGTAAATCTTATTTTAAAGAAATGTGTACAACGTTTTTAAAGGGCTGTATATTTATTAACAAGAACATTATGCTGGTTTAAAACTCTTTACCAGTGTACAGTATATATGTTTGTAATGTATTTTCAGCTTGAAGTTTGCTCACTAATAAAGTTTGACCTAAACAGTGTGAAACTGTATGATCCCCTGATCATAATTTATAAATGTACAGTAGTATGCTGGTAGTATGCTGAGGCACAGTGGGCCTCAGGCTCTCTTGCTTGGCATCTATGGTGGCACGTGAAGTCAAATTAAATGTATTTATATAGCACTTTTTACAGTGGAGCATTAAAAGGCCAATCCCAAATTGAGCAACACTAGGACAATAGTGGCATGGAAACACTCCCTAAATGTTGTAAGGAAGAAACCTTGTGAGGACCAAGATTTAAAAGGGGGCCATCCTAAATATTAACAGTTAAATAATGTAAAAGATATGCATATCTGCAAATATTTCGCCTGATACACAGAGTCACTTTAGTATACCGAGTCCTTCCCCAGCAGGAAGTCCTTGGAAGGACTGGAAAAGAGAGAAAAAAGAAAATGCAGTTACTTATAAATTAAGAGCACAGAGTCTATTAGCAATCACTGATGCCATGTGCAGCATTAAACTCCAGCAGCATTAACTGTAGTAGCACAGCTAGATAAAGAAGAACCAGAAGATAACACAACCAACTGGGATAACATGAGACAACAGCAGCCCATCTCCCCAGCAACAAACCTGAGTGATCGCACTAAGGAAGCAGGAAGACAGCAACAAAACCCCAGATTACCATAAATCTTAAAGGCAAGGATGCACCAATCAAGATCAGTAGAACCGAAGCCATGTCATGCCAGACATGACATCAGACCCAGTAATCCGAGCCATGAATCCCAGTCTAAATCTAACCAAAAGCCTGCATAAATAAGAATGTTTTTGGGCTAGACTTCAAAATCCTAGACTTTTTTTCTAGGAAATAAAAGACGTCCTGCACTTAGATGAGCTGGAATGTTAGACTCTAAGGCTACGTTGACATGACAAGCCACTTTGCTCAAATCCGATTTTTTTGCTCAGGTGGTTTTGGCTATTGTGACTGTTAACATTCACAAATGTGAGTTAAGCCTATGTGAACGAATCTGTCCCTGAAACTTCTCGCATGAGGACATTGATACATATATACATGTCGCCTTCGTCACCAACAACTAAAACATCATATTTGCCAAACAACTCTATGTATAAATGTGTAATGGATGTGTTAGCAGCTCATAAGTGTAATACATTTCATATATGTATGTAATACATTACATGCTCAGGAAAAAGAATGATGAACATACTGATGAACATACTTAAGTTGTGAAGGTGAAAAATACCCAGCTGTCTCCGTACGCTAGCCTTGAGATTCTTTATTTTTCTTTGGCATTGTACTCACATTCGTTTGTAGCCATGGTTTGTCATTTCTTTGGTAAATGTTTCAAATACTTCTCTATTTCGGTCGGTTCCTCCCAGCTTTGCTTGAATAGAATAATTTCTCCATATATCAAGCAAATCGTCAACTTCTTCTTCTCCTCCATTGCTGTTTTGCCACACCAACCGCATGTGTACAAGCAAAAAGATGCATGAAATCTGATCTGACTATTCTCATTAAAGTGCATGTCCACAGATAGGATAAGTATTCGATCTGAGGCCACAAATAAAAGTGACTCAAGTCCGATTTGAAAAGATGAGATTTGATACGTTCACACAACCCAGAAAAAATCTGATCTGAGCCACATTAAGGCAAGTAATTTGAGTCACTTCATCCTGGTAATGTGAACCAGACCGTGTAGAGCTTTATGTTTAAGCTTTAGCCTGGAGCACAACTTTCTCAACGTTTGCTCATCAAGTTAAAGGTCTCAGTTTCAAACACATGTCGTAATAAGTTAAGTTTTTGATAAAGCTGAACTCTGATGGCGATATGGTTACCTGGTAAAATTTTAGTAAGAGCCAGAGCCAAAGTCTTTTTTCCCAGCTATCTCTGTGGGGTGGTGGTTAGCATATTGGGTCATCATGTGAACGGTTTATTTGTTGACCTAGTTAAATATTAGTAGGAGCTGAAGCATGAACCACAGCTCTTTTTGTTCCAGATTTCTCTGTAGTGTAGTGGTTAGCGTATTCACTTACCAAATAACAGATACCAAGACCAAACCCACAGATTCTCAGATTCAAACCCTGATAAAGTTCCTTAAGTTTATGACAACTATGACTTTTGATGGTTATTTATTTTACCTAATTACCTTTTAGTAAGAGCTAAAACCTGGACGAAAACAAGTTCCCTTGTTTCTACCTGTAGCATAGTGGTTTGCACCTCTGCTTATTAAGTTTCAGGTTCAATACTAATCCAATTTATTGAGTTTTTGACAAGGTGGGTTTGATGGTTATTTTGATTTGATGGTAGAATTTTAGCCTGGACTACTCATACCTAGCTCCCATCTGTCTCTGTAGTGCAGTGGCTAATACATTCGCTTTACACATGTAGGGTCTTCGTTTTGAAACAAGCTTTTTGAGGTTGTGGTAAAACAAAACCCTTGTGCCTTTTTTATCTGCATGAATTTGAGTAACAGCCAAAAACTGGAACACTGGTCACTTGTTCCTATCTGTGTCTGTAGTGTAGATGTTAACACATTCACTTTGCACATGAAACATCTCTGTTTTCAAACTGGGCAATAGCAATTTGGACCTGAGTTAGGTGCCTGGATTTCAGTCAGAGCCAAAGTCTGGACGCTTGGTCACGTATTCCCATCTGTGTCTGTAGTTTAGTGGTTAACCCTTGCTTTACATGCAAAGGTTCTCCCATTTGAAAACATGTAATAACAAGCTTTGTCTTTTAATTTTCTTTTCTGATTTTAAATTTCTTGTTTAATGAAAGAAAAACAATTGCTTTTTAAACTGCTTCATATTCAACCACATAGCGATTACCAACAGACAACCAGTATCCAGTGTTGCTACGTGAACACAACCACCTGACAGTCAGGAAGTTACATTGCCCCGAATAATCCATAACTTTCACTTTTACCGTTGTCACAATGTAAATGGTGATGTTATGTCGACGAAACTTTGGCCATCAGGTTATATAACATGCACAAAAGGGCAACATATTTTGGCTAGCTGGGAAGGCATTGAAGACAAAAGCAAATCTGTCTCATCAGATTTTGAATTTTAAAGGTGTTTAAATGTATTCATTTTTTATTATATACATATTACATCTTTCATCATTTTTTTGCATCCATATGGTGCATCTGAATATATTTTCACGTTGACATTTTGTATAAGATTTTTTTCACCTCTAATACTTAATAGAAAATTGAAAAAGAAAAATTCATCAGATTCAAATTCAATTCATCAAATTACTTCCATTTTCCACTGCTTCTCCGCCGGATGGCCACTTGCTGTTTCTGTTTTTTTACCCCCAATCCCTTGTCGTCTTCCATGTGGCTAGTCTCTTGTTAATGTCATTATATGTGCTTATGTGCTAAGGAGTGTATTCGTGCTCACATGCTGTACTACTCAGAGGATAGTACGTGAGCGGGACTTTTTATAATCTCCAATCTTTTCCGTTGTTTACCATAATCAGATTTTCTCATTTACATCTTCTTGTCCTGTCTCCACCCCCACCCCCCTTTGTTATATTATATGTTCAAACAGGTTGATGGTTTTCAGTTTCACTGTATATTGTAGTTACTACAATTTATATGTGACAAATAAATCTTGACTTGAACTCGAATTCGAGCATGCTATATTAAACTCACCACTGTGACTGTAAAATATGAGACCAAGGCAATAAAATATGTAATTTCTAAAAAATAAAATACGATAAGTCCTCAGTTTATTTTAACTGTATTTCGTTTCAAGATGTTAGTAGGACTTTGGACCAGTTTTTTGGACCAATTTTTTTAGGATGAATTTTTCACAATACATTTTTTTTAATTTAGAATTTTCAGTGAAGTATTAGAGGTTAAAAAAATCATATACACTATTTCAATGTGAAAAAATATTTTGATGCACAATATGGATGCAAAAAAATATATGAAATAAATGTAAAGGCTTTTAAAATTCAAAGTCTGATGAGACAGATTTGCTTCCATAATAACACAAAATATATTGTTGGACCAGCCTGATGTTCACAAAAATTGGGGGATATTTCAAAACGAATATGAAGAGGATCCCACAGGAACTGCTGGACAATCTGATCCTGTTCATGTTTCATAACTGTCAGTGTGTTTTGTCAGTCTTGGGTGATCATACACCCTACTAAACAGTCAATGTGTGGCACTCTTATCCAGTTTGACATGTTCTTGTTCATCCTCATGAATATGTGACTTGCTACTCAATCACTTTGTTTGTTGATGTAAACCTTTATGTAAACAACTTTCTTTGATTTTATTTGATTTTCTGATTAGTACAAGTACTCTCAACAACTTTAAAGCAACCCTTATCAGAAAACACTACCTATTCTCAGAGATTCTCCTGCAAACTAAGGATAGGAAGCCAGTCTTGTCCTGTGGAAATCAGTCCATCATGAATGGGAGCCATCTAAGACCTACCACTGGAGGATGTTCCTGGAAGAGCTGGGACACATGCTGGTGTCCCCCATGCTCAGCATTTGCTGCTGCCATTGTTGCTGAGAGAGAGAGCAGTGAGCAGCTATCGGAGCTTGACCCACGGCTCAACGGCAATATGAGAAGAAGGTGCTGTGTTCCAGCTGTGGAAAGTAGTCTGCAAGGATCACTCTTTTGTGGTTTGCGCATCATGTCATCCTTGAGTATGCACACACTGCCACACACTCACTGAAACACACCATTTCATTTGTGGTACTTTTATATCATTTTGTAAAAACAATAAATTGCCATTGTTGATCAATAACATGCCAAGTTGGTGTTTTTGTCTTTTTTAGCCATTGATAAAAACAATAATGCAAAAAACTATGCTGTTGACCTGCAATGATGATTAAAAATATATATGATATCTTAATTATATGATGTAAAATGACAACTTTCTTTTTCCACCTGAAAGGTTAGAAGTGATATTTGATCTAACTGGTATTTAAAGGGTTAAAACTCTGGAACTGATTAAAATTTTAGATTTCATCATCCGTACGTCAAAATTATATTAAATAAGCAGTGAAAGCACCAAAGATTTTGAGTATATAGTGTTTCTTTTACATTTTGCAAAAAGCAAACAGAAGATGGCTATTTTTATCCATGAACATGCTAAATGGATGTTTTTGTGTTTGTTTCTCTCTCTCTCTCTTTCTCTCTCTCTCTTTCTCTCCAAAAAAGTAACTGATACTGCTAATTTAATGACATATATTTAGATGCAATGTTTAAAAAAGCAACCATTTAGCATGTATTATTTGGTTTAAAAATGTCTTTGTGTTTTACCTTTTTACAAATCACTAGCACTGTGTGATCTAACAGGCGTTTATAGTATTCATTTGAACTTAATGGAATGGTTTTCATATTCAGGACAGATGCAAATAAAGAAAGCCAGTTGTTGAAAGTGAAAAAATTACTTAATATACTGGAGAAGAATTTTATTGCATTTTGGGGCTGAAGACAGTAGGTGGCCATTTTTGTCCACAAACAATTTCTTTGCTTTCCCTGCACAAAAATAACAGTGCACAGTAATCAGTGTTCTTGGTAATCAGTTAGATATCCCAGAAGGTACCATTAATAATACAAGAAAAATCAGTAGCACTGAGAATGAAGATAATGGTCATGCTGGCTACTCCCATCAGAATAATACTCCCACCACGTCTCAAAGCTCAGATCATCTCTTACTGGTTTACTGAACAAGACAGTGAATTCGTTTCCCTCAAATAAGCCATGATATGAATTCAGCTGGCTGATCGGTGGATCACGACCAGGAAAAAAAAAAGGTTAAAAGAAAAAGTGGTACCTATTTACAGAATTTGCTTCATTGTTATTTGAAGAAGTAATATATTTTCTCTGCCTATAAGAGCTCTTTGATTTGAGATGAAACACAATAACATAATTGTATAGAGGTTAAATATACATCGATGATGAGACTGATTTGCTTCCATAGAATCGGAATTGGAAACGATCCTGATCTCCGCGTGACTGAGCGGCGCGTGGAGGAGGGCGGGATCAATAATGTTACCAGGAGCCAATCAGATGCGAGCCTCACGTCAACGGTAAAGGAGATTATGTTGTTTACGTCGCCATTCAAGGTTTGGGTCCGGCGAATGTCCGTGTTTCATTCGAGTATGAAATTGTGTTTGTGGAGTTTTTCGTGCATATTACCTCAGCGTGATACGAAAATGAACTAATAACGAAAGATGAGCGAAATGTAGGGTGAAGCTGGTTTCAGAGCAGAGCAGTGCATGGGATGGGCGCCAACGATAGCAAGAGCATTAAGGTTAGTAATCAGTCATACGAGAGTTTAACTCTTTCTTTGGCTTCATTTTCATAAGTCACGTCGGGTGCGAAGTTAATAAACTGTACGTTTAAAGTCGTTATTCAAAAAAAAAAAAAAACAGTAATTCCGAAACTACACAGAAATGATTTGAGGAATGACGTTTGACTAAACGCACTCTGTGACTGAACCTCGAATGGCTCCTTATTAAAGATACTGTTTAGTGCACGTCGTTTGTGCGAAAGTCTTATAGACACCAGCTTCGGCAGTCCACGAGGGTCCAGGATCTACAGGCCCAGTTGTGGGCTCATGTGTGTCTGTTTATTTGGGTTATTTAACGTCACTACAGGCATCAGTGGCCATTTCAGTGCCACACACAAGCTTATATCTGCACACACTGTTGTATCAGGACTAGTACACACTCAATTTAGATTAATCAATTAACCGAAAGAGCATGTCTTTGGACAGTGGGAGGAAACCGTATTAAATGGACTCTGAGATTGAATCCAGGACCTTCTTGCTGTGAGGTGGCAGTGCTACCCACGTGTCGCCCTGGTGTGGGCTCATAAAGCAACTGGTTTAACTTCCAGCATACCCTCATGACTGAAACCAGTGGCTTAGTTCTCTGCACTCAGGTCCAAAACCTGCTGCCACTTAATTATCATTTTTATTAGTAGCAGCAGTAATAAGAATCATTATCATTAGAAGAATAATAGTAGTTCAGTCACTAGTAGTACAACCTTGCTGGAAACAGCAGTTCAACAGGGCTCAAGTTCAGATTGCAGGTGTGACTTCCAAACTGAAGGACAGTTTGTGCTTTTACAGAACTCTGTGATGGGCTGGCATCCTGTCCAGTGTTGTTCCGACTCCAGAGGAAGGATACACAAACAAAACAAAAAGCTAAACTCACTTCAACCAATAAAAATGCTTAATTAACAGGGCTAACAAAACTGCAAGATAGCTAGGAAGAGACAAAATCACAAACATCAGCTGAGCTACTGTGATTGATAATCTACCTGTGGCAAGGTGGGCACACGGCTGACTTTCACTGGGCAGGTGTTTCGGCTTCATATCTGGTCCGAGGTACCAAATACCCGTCAGTTGATGCTGAACTCATATTTGGTCTGGTTAAATTTGCATGCTTAATCCCCGACTTCGCGTCAGCACTGTCCAAGTGTAGGCTTGGGGTTGTACACTGATTTGAGCCTCATCAGGAAGTTCCACCTTCTGAAGAGTTCCTCTGGGTTTAGAGGGCTTTTTGTTTGTGGTAGCACAAACAGACCAGCCATTCTTTCAGTTCCAGAAATAGGGGCATTTTGTTAATGAAATTGATAATATAAATAAAAAATTAATAGACATATCTTTGTGTTTCAGTCACCACAGACTTTGGAAGACAAGCACTCCTCATCTAGATGGCAGGGTTTTCTATCGAGCTTGGGCATCTCTGTTCCTTCAGGCATGCGCCTTCGGTCAAGGCAGATGATTAAAGACAAGGGGCTCTCTCTACTAGGGCATGTTCCATCTTCAGTGCACAGTCCTGATGAACTGCACATCGAGTGGTGTCTCCCAGCCTTCATCACCATGTTCTTACCAGAGTTCCCTCACCGTTCCCTCCCTGGACAACAGCACTTCCAGGTATGGATAATTTAGACTTTAGTGAAGTCATTCGTCTCCATACACTCATAGATCACTATTAGGTACGGCTCCTACCTTTTATACTCATTTTATCAGTTCCACTTAGCATAAAGAAGAATGCTCTGGTTAAAACCTTTTTTTCCACCCTCCGTAATAGTGTGTATCTGCACCTTATGATCACTTAAAGATGCTGAAATTGTGGCCCATGCATTCATCTCGTCCCATCTGGAATACTGCCACTCCCTTTTTATTGGCCTTCCAACCAGAACCACGCGCTCTCTTCAATAGGTTCATAATATTTGTTCAAGAGTTCTCGCTTAATGCGAAAAGTCAGCCCGTATCACCCCTGTTCTCTTTCAGCTACACTGGACAATTATCTCACTCTGTATTCAGTTTAAATGGCCTGGAGGATTAAAGGACTCCACCTAATATAGAGATCTCTAAATGGTCTGGGACCATATTTATCTGAACTCGTACTACACCTGTACTGTCCCCCATGTTTATTTGAGGCTTCAGAAAAAAAAATTTGTCTGTGCCGAAATACAAACCAGTTCCTGTTGGTGGTAGAACATTTAATGTCATGGCACCCAAACTGTGGTCCTTACCACAAAATGTACCTCCTTCCTTAAAAAAAGAATTGACCTCATTACTTCCCCTATGTCATAAGACTTTAGATTTTTTTTTTACTCCTCTCATTCCTGTATGTAAGTGACCTTAGGTATTAGAAAGGCACTATATAAATGCAACTAAAACTTATAATAACAATTATTATTATTATTATTGTGTAGCTCTACAATTACAGACTGTAGTCCATCTGTTTCTCTACTTTGTTTGTCCCCACTCTGTTCTGTAATTGATCGGACCCCCACATAACCACCACGGACACTGATGTCAGGATGTGTTTTGATGGTACAGTTATCTCAGCACAGCAGTGCTGCTGGAGTGTAGAAACATGGAGGAGTAGCCACTGTGAACGTACAGTTTGCGAACCCTTTAGAATGTTTTAAATTTCTGCATAAATATGTCCTAAAACATGATCAGATTTTCACACAAGTTCTAAAAGTAGATAAAGAGAACCCAGTTAAACGAATGAGAAAAAAAGATTATACTTGGCCGTTTATTTATTGAGGAAAATGATCCAATATTACTTATTTGTCGTTGGCCCATCAGCAGAAGTCTCAAAATGATGCATAGTTTGTCTGTTTTGTGTTTACTGGATTGGTTTACCTTAAATACCTCTTGTTGCTGTTCCTTCAGATACTGGGCTACATTGCCAAAGGATCATTTGGCCCAGTTTTAAAGGTGACGGATAAGTCCAAACAAAAGACATATGCTGTTAAGGTGAGGCGTATTCATTGTAAATCTGCACATTATATAGTATATTCAGTGGCAAGATAAATGGTGGACTTACTCATGGAGCATATTCATCCTTGCTGTAATTACTCACAAAATGTGGTCTGGCCATCTCATTAAGGGAATAATAAAATACAAAATTTCAGGAGTATGTAAAGATAGTGGTCCACAGGTCTGGATGCAATGGTATATAAGGTGTGAATAGATGTGCTCACTCTGTGCACTTCAGAGGCGATTAAGAAGAGTAATACGTGATTAAAAGGGGAATGACTCCAGTTGTGTGAGCATGGTTTGGTTCAATTCCCTTCACTATACTGAGTTGACAATTTGATTTTCTTATGATTATTGATTTTACATTTAATAAAAAGGCATTCCTGTTTATTTGTAAAGTGTAAGCAGGGTAAAATAATGCGCATTTCTTCCATATGTTTTTAAATTTTCAAAAATATATAGCTAGTAATATAATTAAGTGCTATCTAAAATTCCAAAATGTATTAATTGTGCGTGAAAGCACTACAAATATCTTTACACTCTACTCACACAAATGATCTCTATCTTCAAACATTCCTGCTTCAGTTTCCACTGGAGAATATTTGAAGGCTATATATATATATATATATATATATATATATGCATGCAGTGGTGATGAGCATTTATTCGCTGTTAGTAATAACTGGTCGAAATATCAAAGAAGATGCAGTGTTTTCAGACCGTAATAATTTTCAAGGTTAATAATGCAAACAAGAATACAAAGAAAATCAGTTGATTTTTTTTTTTTTTTAAACAAAACAATAATGTTTCAACTTAGGAAAATCAGTGTTTTTCAAGAACTTTTATGTGTCTTGTCCTTTTCTCAGTAAATAGGATTTGGTTCAGGTGATCACCTAATCCGTACCTATTTAAGTAGAATAAGGTGTGTCTATGTTGGATAGTAGAAACAGGAAATATATTGCCACTATAACATGTAGATATGATGATTTTAAGAACATTTGGGGTGGTCTCTGAATTTGTTTTCTCAACCTGTATATATCAGATCTTTGCTGTCTCACTAGCTGTCTGAATCTATATTTAGAGAGCTGTTTATGCTGCACTGTATTTGATATATTATGTATCTGTTTGCACAACTTAGGTCATCCCAAAGTCAGAGGTTCTTCGACTGGGTGTACTGAATCAATCTAAAGAGGAGGTGATAGTTCAGGTGAGTGTTTGAGCCTGAGCTTGGGTGCTGTACAGTTATTCATTTATTGTGTAATCCTTTCAAAGTGGTTTTACGACCAAAACTGAAAACTGGTCTAGTTGTTTACCAGTAATGCTGGTGACTATGAGCTTCCTGGTTTAGCGCTATCCCTCCATGTGAATGCTGGATATGTGGACTGAATCAGCTGGCTTTGTTCCATTGTTGTTTGACTGTTGCTTTGCAGCGTCAGGTCCGTCACCCCTTCATCCATGACCTGCAGGACTGCTGGCAGACCCAGCACCACCTCTATATTAGTGAGTGAATCAGAAGTTGCCTCCACAGTCCAGATTTCCTCCTCCTTTCCCCGTCAGAATGTCAACTTGCCTTCCTCCAAATTTCTGTACTGCAAACTACTGCAAAAACCCTCCCACTAGTATTCAGACTCCTTTACTCCTGCAAGTTATTTTTTACGTTAAGCACCTTTCACTTACTATAAATCAAGTGGCAATATACCATTTTGTGCAGCCCCAATTCCCATTCCAACGGTGTGTAAAACTTACAGAATACAATGATTTGCGAATCCTTTTCAATGCATATATAATTGAATTCACTACAATGACAAGACATTTAATGTTCAAACTGATAAACTTTATTGTTTTTTGCAAAAACTCACTCATTTGGAATTTGATGCCTGCGGCATGTTCCAAAAGAACTAGGACGGGGGAAACAAAAGAATGGGTGAGTTGAGGAATTCTCAAAAACACCTGTTTGGAACATTCCACAGGTGATCCCCGAAAAGGCTCAGTCTTTCACAAGCAAGGATGTGGTGAGATTCACCACTCTGTGTATAACTGCATGAGCAAAAAGTTCAATAAGTTTAAAAACAGTGTTTCTCATCATGCAATTGCAAGGAATTAATCTAGAGTCCATAGTATTATCAACATCCACATTTCAAATTGTTTTGGGAAATCATGGACATAGAAGAAGAAGAAAAGGTCTGTTTGGATTGTTATCAGCACAAAGATCAAAAACCTGCATCTCTGATGGTATGGAGGTGTGTTAGTGCTCATGGCATGGGTAACTTGCACATCTGTGAAGGCACCATTTATGCTGAAAGGTACATACAGGTTTTGGAGCAACATGTACAGCCATCCAAGCAACGTCTTTTTCAGGGACGTCCCTGTTTATCTCAGCAAGACAATCCCAAGCCACATTCTGCATGCGTTACAACAGCGTGGCTTCGTAGTAAAAGAGTGCGGGTACTAGACTGGCCTTCCTGCAGTCCAGATCTCCTGATCTCTCTCTCTCAACAGTCTCCTGTTGGAAGTGTGTGGCGCAATATGAAGTGCAAAATACAACAACGGAGACCCTGGACTGTCGAGCAACTAAAGTTGTACATCAAGCAAAATAATTCCATCTACAAAGCTTCAGCAATTAGTTTTCTCAGTTTCCAAACACTCACTAAGTGTTGTTAAAAGGAAAATTGTTATAACACAGTGGTAAACATTCCCCCGTCCCAACTTCTTTGGAATGTGTTGCAGGCATCAATTTCAAAATGAGTGAAAAAAAACCCAAAACATTTTAACGTCCCAGCCTCATTGGAATAATTTAAAACAGCCTTTCTATCAAACCGTTTTAGGTGTATTGCCGCCAATTTTGGCCTCTTTTTTTTTTTTTTTTTTTACCAGTTTAGCAAAATTTTAGTCCTTTCAATGTCTTCTGCTGCATGTCTGACACACCCAGCCTCTTACTGATTCCTTTTAATGAATCATTCAAATGTAGAGTACTGCCAAGAAGTCTTAGACCGCCATTAGAGTTCTTGTTTTAGCACTGGTATAATGAAAATATAAACTTATTAAGTAGCTTGTTTACAACATCTAAAAAATATACTTCTCACAAAAACTGGAGGATAATTCAGAATGCGATATCCCCTAATAAAATATTTCCTTATTTTTTTGTGAGCAGTGGACAATACATTTGTATGCAGTCCATTGCTGACACAACAAATCTAGTGGTGGCATAAGGCTTGTACAGTGCTGTAAATATTTGTTTTTCACTGCAAATGGTATTTTCATTTAGTATCAGTAACGCTTTTAATAAGATTATATTTACAAAAAGAGCAATTACCTGATCCATACATTCGTGCAGAACCTCTGATGGGTGTTACTGAGACTGGAGAACTAATGTCCCTTTGTTTGTCAAACACTGACCCCTACAACCTTTTGCAATTAATGCCAGAGATCAAAAGTAGTGCATATGCTGATGCTGCCAAAACACTAAAAGGGACATAAAGTCAATGACATGGTAGAATTATAGACTTTGCCATTTCTTGATGCATAGAGGCCTGACCCAGAGCGCTCACTGTACTGGATTTCCTAGATTTCCATTTATATTTTAACTATTCGTCGGAAATGTGCATTTTCGTAGAAGAAAAAGCAGAAATGCACTGCATAAGGTAAGGTATCCCACTGCTGCAAAAGACCCGGTCTATTCTAGTAGCACCATGCCTGCAATCTGAGATCCCTGTATGGACTTTTTCTTTCTGACCCCTCACTGAATTAGCTTTTCCCTGCTTTCACTATGAAACAGAGATTGTGTTGTGAGTGTTGCCGAGTTCACCCACCTTTACCTGCCTGAAGAAAGAATTACCCATGTACTGTAGTTTTATTGTTGATTTGATTTGTTTAGATGGAGCATGTGCAGTTTGGACAACACATGAACATACATGTGTATATGATAAAGACCATCTGTCTTTGAATCTGCTAGAACAGCGGAGATGGCTTGTGTGTGTGTTGTATTAAATTTGTTTCTTTGTAGTAATTCATTAGTGAAATGCATTTCTTCTTCAGTGTGTGACTACTGCAGTACGGGAGATTTATATACCTACTGGCTGATGATTGGTCAGTTTGGAGAGGATGCAGTTAAGGTGTTCGCTGCTGAGCTCGGCACTGCTCTGGGTGAGTCTGGATCTAAACTCAGACATTCAAATTAACGGACAATCTCTATATCCATTGGATATGTCTACAGGTATATTTTGAACATTTGTGAACCCGTTAGAGTTTTCTAAGTGTGTACAAACACTACTTAATCTGTTCCGGACCCCAATCACAAGATTGCCCACTTCTGGATTTTCCACAGCATTTGTACTGGATTAAGATAAAGACTGGACCATTTTAAAAGATCAAAACGTGAACCTTCATAACTTGTGTGCTGAAGTTCATTGTCCTGTTGCATGACCCAGCTTCTTTTATGATTTTGTCCTTAGAATTTGCTGGAATGATTATTATTTTGTTGTCTTATCATTCAAATCATGCCTTCTGGCCCAAAAAGACCCAAACCATGATACTATCAACACCATGTTTCACAGACAGGATAAGATTCGTAGGTTGGAATGTAGTGCTTTCTTTTCTAAATGCCTAACAATCAGTGATGTCGGACAATGTCTTTGGCCGTCAAAGTAAATGTTGCAAAGCTTTGCAGTGCGTTTTGGGTCATTAACCTGCCGCAACACTAGTTCTGGCATATGGCATATTCAGTTTTTTGATTCCCACTCTAGGTGTAAACTGACTAGTAGTTATGCTGTGAGGTGCCAAAATGAAACTCCTTGGGCTCGACATCTATAATGGAACCTCCTATGCTCCAAGTTATGTTCCTATGGCCAGCTTATATTAGAACCACCATCCTCAGACATGTGCCCTAATTTCACACATTACATCCTCATTACATCCTCATTACAGGGTTTCTTCACGACTTTGGGATCATCCACCGTGACATTAAGGTAAGGGTTTTGTGTTGCATTTTGATTCTAAAAGAGTGATCTAATTAAGTAATGGAATTGGATTACTAATCAATCTGTTCAAAACTCTGAAAGACTTTCATTAATTTTCTAGATGGAAAATGTCCTGTTAACAGATCAAGGTAAGTGCAGTCTCTAGCACTCTGTGCACTCTGGGAAACAACTACTAGAGATCGTATAGACTGATTTTTAATTTAAATAAATGGAACATTATGTGACAGTCTTTATATTATTCACACAGTAACATGCACTGATGGCAGTAGTTTTATTAATAGTTTTAGTATTAGGGGTGGGAATCTCTAGGCATCTCACAACGAAATAATCTTGATTTGTTTTTTTTCTTTACAATGTGACTACATAAAACAAATCTATTGCGTCAAAATAGGTCCTAAAGTTTTGAGAACCAAAAAAACAAAAAACCCTTAACCAAAAATGTACGTTTTGTAATAAAAACCAGGTTATAAACAGAATATTTCTGTTTGTTATTGTCTATTTTGCGTTTAATATTCTTGAAGTATCCGTTTTCTCCATTGCGCTTCTCTCAGTCTCGCTTTCGCTTTAAAAAGTCTAGCAGTCTGACGGTAAACCTCATTATTAAAAGGCATAATCGTTAAAACTAGCTGATATGAGAGAACATAAACACACACAGTTTATCACCGACCAGTGGCGTTCTTTCACTGACGTAGCGGGGCTTAACTCCAGTAGCCAATGATTGCCTAGACCCTCCCCCTCAAATCGGGTCTAAAAGTCAAAAGCGAGAAACTTTTTAAAGCGCAAGCAAGACTAAGAGAAGCGCAACGGAGAAAAGGCGCAAAGCAAAAAAACCCAAAAACGGATACTTCAACAATATTAAGCTCAAAATAGACGTTACAGAGCTTAGTTAGCTAGTGCTAATGTTTAAGTTCTTGTGTAAGAACAGAAGCTGGTCTACATGTTCAGATGCAAGTGTGCTCGATTATCGATTATTGACATTTGTTAATCGATTTAGAATCGTTAACGTCCGAATCGCGATGCATCTAAAATTCGAATCTTTTCCTCAACCCCTAGTACTGTGCAAAAGTCTTAGGCCACCATTAGACTTCTTGTTTTAGCAATTGTATATTTACCACACAAAATATTGTCCGTTATTTTTTTAAATACTGCATTCAAATTTACTTTATTTGTATTCTGATGAAGAGACTGATGCTTATTATGCCATTGCTAATCTAATGGTAGATAATGGTAATGGTAAATAAATCTAAACTTTGCACAGTGCTGTAACTCTGTTGTTGCTGAACAAGTGAACCTGTGTTTTGTTTATTCTGTAGTTCCACTCACAGCACTGGTGATTGCGCGAGACATTGCCTTGATTGGTGCAGTTTTTTATGTGCGGTACAAAACCGTCCCACCTCCAGTAAGTCGAGTCATTCTAAATCTTTTTATTTGGTAGATGAGTTAAGTTTACTTACAGACTGGGGGCAGCACGGTGGCTCGGTGAGTAGCACCGCTGTCTCACAGCAAGAATGTCCCAGGTTCAATCCCAGGGTGGAGCATCCTGAGTCCTGAGTCTGCATGTCTCCCCCGTATCTGTGTGGGTTTACTTCGGGTACTCTAATTTCCTCCCACAGTCCAAAGTCATGCGTGTTTGGTTAATTGATTACTCTAAAATCAATGCACTGATGCCGATAGCGATGTTAAGCGAAGAAAATAAACAAACTTACTAAGTGCTTTCACAATAGAACTTGTCTAAAAGCAGCCACAAATGAACAAGCCGGGGGTAACAGTGGAAGGGAAAAACTCCCTAAGTCTGAAAAGGAAAATTAAAAAAGGGTTTAGCAGTAAGAATAAAGTTGAATAACACTAACATTAAATTTAAGACTAAATACAAAAAAGAGCTTATATAGACAGAATATTTATGTAGACAGAAGCTAAATACAGCAAATATTGCAATAAAGGGGTTGTTGGGATTGAATGAAGCTTAATATATGATTGTAAGGATTACAATATTAGATGATGTAAAAGTTACAAGATTCGATAAGGATATTACATTGTATAAGATTTTAAACTGTATTATATATTATGTATCATATCTCTCTAATGCTTTCATATTCTTATAATCACTACCTTTACATATATAAAGATTCATTCGATTTCAACAACTCCTTTTTGAGTTATTTTTGATTTGTCAACTAGTGCATGATCGTGTTTTTATGACCTATCTCGTAATAACGACGTAGTTTTGTTTTAAGAACAAGATAAGCTTTGTTTATTGACATAGCATCTGCTTTCTCGTATTGGATACTGAAAAACGTAAGGCACTAGACTATAGGGAGGAAGGTTTAGGGTTCAAATCCCACCACCAATATTTGCCCCTCGAGCTTAGACAATAAAACAAATGGAAGTGACTGTTTCTCCGGATACGGTCTTCTAAATGTAAATGTAATGAATAATATGTTGCCTGTTAGCATCAAGCTGCAGTCCATTATGCAGAATATTTGGAAAATGAGTTTATTCGTTTTTGGACCAGCCTTTTAACAAATCCTGTGTGTCACATTGTTATAATGTTAATGTAAAAAGCTACTGTGTGGGGACATGTGCTAGTAGGTTATGCTTGGGATAAAATGTACACAAATAATGTCGTCTGTCTTTATTACTGTTGTTTTTGTTTTAAGGATAGAGTTAGACCATCAAGATAATAAAGCTAATGTTCAGCATGTAGCATAACGTCTAGGTGTTTCTATTCATCTATCATCCCTGTTGAGGTTTGTGAAATGATACAGCTGGAGATAAAGGCATGAGAATATATTACAACAAAAAGACATGAGACACGACAAAGGAAATCTATTATGTGGTATTAGCACTTTTTGCAGGCAGCAACACTCAGGCCACATGCAACACTTTAACAGCCAAGCAACGCGTGTGTAATTGCCCAACACTAACTTACTGTCTGCTGTAAGTAACTGTTTCACATTATTTATGACTCAAACCCTGCTGCTACAATTTGTACAATTTGTATTCTTTTATTAAAAAAACATTATAAAGTCATGGGGTTCTGTTTGTTAAATGTTTATGAACAATTTAACTTCCATTAACAGCTAGTAATGCTTAACACACACAAAATGAAATATCCACTGATGAAATGTGTGTGTGTGTGTGTGTG
>JAUZST010038110.1:0-27417 GCA_034779995.1 Parotocinclus haroldoi | reverse complement strand
GAGAGAGAGAGAGAGAGAGAGAGAGAGAGAGAGAGAGAGAGAGAGACAGAGACAGAGAGAGAGAGAGACAGAGGTTTTGCCTGTACACTTACGAATGTGTGATTTAAAGTTCCGTTTGACGTATTTCAGGGGTGCTTTTGTTTTAGGTTTACGTGTGGAAAAACCATGTCCCGTTTACGGACGCGTCTCAGACTTACGCTTACGATTAGCTCCGTAACTGCTCCGCTTCGTTCAAGATTTCTCCCTCGTGCACGGGGTAATGGTGACTGTCCTTCAATGAAGCGCTCACTCGACCGAAGATCTTCACCGTTCAGAACAATGTTACTGCTTCTCAGCACCCCAGCGAGTCGAGCGTTTTGCTTCAGAGCTGCAATAATAACTTTTGCAAATGACTAATCAGCCGAGGAAGTGTGAAAACGACGGGAGTTTTTGTTTTCGTCCTCGCTGTGCAGTCTTGACTGACTTTTGTGTCCGCCCTTTATGAAGTGTCGCACAAGGCCGTGCCACCACATTCCGTTCGTAGCAGGAATGATGATGACTCGTGAAGTGGTGGACTGCTACAAACCAAACTGCTCTCTGTCCACTGCTTTTGTTTTCCGCCTTTTATTTGGCGTCTTCATGTAACTGCACCAACACAACATTGGTCTCAAAGCTTGTTTACTAAGGCTTGAAACCAGGCTTGTGTTCGTTTTGAAGTCTTGTCCTTCTTTTTATTCTTTTTTGTTTTAAAGCATGCTCCGGTTTGGGACCACCGCACTAAATGTAATCTGACCCACTTCATGATTTGCCTTTGTGTGTGTATGTGTATGAGTGTATAATTTTGTGTGTGTGTGTGTGTGTGTGAGAGAGAGAGAGAGAGAGAGAGAGAGAATGTGAGTGCATATGAGTGTGTGTGTGTGAGAGAGAGGGAGAGTGTGTGTGAATCCGTGTGTGTGTGTGTGAGAGAGAGAGGGAGAGTGTGTGTGAATCCGTGTGTGTGTGTGTGTGAGAGAGAGAGAGAGAGAGAGAGGTGCTTGATATACATGACTGACTGAGGTTGAAGTTTGTAGCTGCAAAAGATTGACTCTTAATGCTAACTGTTGCCTAAAGGAGAAAAAAAATCCAGATTTTATTTAAAAAGGTAACTAATAAAATGAAATAAAAAGCACATGATGGTGGATTTATTGTGAATATGAATTAAGTGTTAATCAGGGCTTACCAGCTGGGAGTCCCGGTCACACCCACAGGTTGGATTTGAACATCGGTAATAAATATGATCAAGAATCAAACATTCCTTTTTTACAAAAAAAACCTATAGTCTAGACAGAAGTCATGTCAAATTTATTTACATAGCGTGTTTTTTTTGTTTTTTTTTAAAACAGTGGTGCATTGTCTCAAAGCAGCTTTACAATATTATATGATCTTAAAAAAACAATCCCAAATTGAGCAAGACTAGGGCGACAGTGACATGGAAAAACTCCCAGAAAAAACGCACCAGACCGGATGATCTCTTATTTTTATGTAATTTAGAATACACCCATATTCAGAGAATTTTGACTTTCAACTGATCTTACAGTCAAGCAGTTGTGGGTTAAGGATAGTGTTAAAGGAGCCAACAGTGGAAGATTGGCTGAGATAGGATTTGAACCCAGGACTGTCTACCCAGATCTTTTTACAGTTAGGATGTGCACTTCATACAAAACATATCGGGTCTGCTCTCCTAAGAAAGGGTTGTTAATGTATACAGTTCCCTGATCAAAGCCCATTTCTGAAGGTTCTGTTGCAATGCAGGAGGCTGGAGCATGCTACAGAACCACCTCTGAATTTGTGGGTGGCACAGTGGCTCACAGCTCCAGAGACCCGAGTTTGAATCCTGGCCTCTCTGCCATATTCTTCCCCTGTCAGCTTAGGGTTTCCTCCCACTTTCTGAAGACTCCAAGCGTCCCAGTGTGAGCGAGTGCTCTGCAATGAACTGGTGACGTGTCTTGGATTGGTTCCCACCTTATTTCCTGTGTTGCCGGTTAACCCCCAAACTTCCCCCACGAAGTATACGATTAATAAAGCAATAAACATGGTTTCCACTAGAGGGTAGCACTGTATTGTCTCAGTTACATAATTCCAAAAGCGCTCGTGTCTTTAGTGCTAACAACGTTCTAAAATTATTGAAACCATTTGTGTGAAATAAAGTAGGAATTGCTCTCATTGTTGTTGTTTCTGCTTGTACTATAGGTTCGTGTTTGTGATTGTCCTGAAACTGAATGCACACCCCCATTATGTAACCTAGTATCAATAGCAAAATTTCCTCCTCCTAAACAAACAATATCTGTGGCCTACTGACCTATCCCACAGACGAGTGCTCCTGGGTCATCTTGGATTTATTTACTCTCTGGACACACTCTGCGAGCTCAGCTTTAACCAGTATCTCCCCTGTGTGTCAGCCATATATCCTTAAAACTCCAACGCTGCATAATGGACCTCTGTGCCCCAATCAGTGCCCAGCTGTGAATAAACAAACCATTGCTTCTAAAAGCCAGTTGGGGCTTTCAAGATGTGGAAGAAAGCTGCAAATGGAGGTTGTCTGAGGAACATGGGTACGATCACACAGAGGGAAGACCTTGACTGTATCCAAAGAGGGAAAGTCGTATGGGGGGAATTATATCTTGCCATGGACCTTCTTGCTGTGAAGCAGCACTGCTACCCACGTTCACAATTAACTTAAGTCACTTAAGACCTACCTTGAAGTAGGAGCTCTTCGAACAGAATTCTAAGAACTGTGATTCCTGTGGACATGTGTACTCAGTTGTATAGTGTTGCACTGAGTTTACTCGTCTTACACTGTCACTTGTGCTGTATATAGCCCTGTATATTATGCTCCTTGTGTTGTATTGCACCCATGGGGACAGAATTTGGCTTGGTTGGTATACTGGGCCAGAGGAAAACATCTAATAATAACTTCATAACAGTAAAATGGTCTTGAAAAAGGACTTTTTTTGTGGTCAACAACAGGCTAAGATTTCCCTGCACAGATTGCAGCTCCTCATGGGGGATCCCCAGCTGTTCCCAAGTCAACTTTGAGATATAATACCTCCAGAGGGTTCTGGGTCTGCCCTGAGGTCTCCTTGCACAGGAACATGCCTGCTCTGGTTAGAGTCGCTCAGGGGGCATCAACTGGCTCCTTTGGTACAAAGCAGCAGTGGTTTTATTCTGAGGCTTCCCCGGATAATCAAACTTCACTATTCACTATCTCACAACAGGTGTGTCCAGTAGCCCTGCACAGGAATCTATCTACTGCTTGTATCCATGCCCTTATTCACAAGACCCGCAATACTCAATAAAGTCTGACCAAGGTCTGGACGACAGGAGTTCGACACAGCTGGATGATTTTATTGTCCGTGCTCATAATTAATGCGTAGAGCATGGAAATCACCAAACAGTGCTGACTGATTGATTGACTGTTTTGATCTCTGTCACAATACCATGTTACCCTCGGAAGAATATGGTAGGCAACAATACTCAGGTAGGCTGTTTTGTTTAAATGATACTGAATTGGTATTAAGGAGCACAAAGTGTACCAAGAAATATTCCCCACACCACCAGCCTTAAACAGTTGACACTAGGCAGGATGGATCCATACTTTAGTGTTGTTTGCCCAATATTCTGACTGTACCATCTGAAAATCGCCGTAGAAATCAAGACTCATCTTACCAAGTAACGTTTTTCTTACCTTTTATTGTCCAATTTCGGTGAGCCCACGTTAATTGTGGCCTCAGTTCCCTGCTCATGGCTGACCGAAGTGGCACACGGTGTGGTCTTCTGCCGCTGTAGCCCCTCTGCTTCAAAGTTTGTGACGTTGTAAATTCAGAGATGCTTTTCTGCATTCCCCAGCTGAAAGGAGTAGTTAAGTTGCTGTAATAATGTCTATTGGAAACATCACAACAACTTTAAAAACACCTGCTCTGATGTTTCCGCTTAATGTTGTTTGATGTTTCCGACTTAAAAACAAGTAGCTGACTGGAAGAATAGCATTTTTCTCTGGTTGCATAATTGAAGAAATTCCCTAAATGTCTTATCCTTGCCTCCTTTCAGTAACTTGTTGGCCAAATCAGTGCAAAACATCTTGTAATGCTACCACGTCACAAGCCGTACCTAAATTCCTAAATTCATACACACATCCACTTGTATGGTGCAGAAAAACCTTGTGGTCGTCTCTGACCAGTAGCTACATTTTTAAATGGATGGAACATGCTGGAACATTCGTGGGACTTATTAGTCATTTATTTTCCCTTCTCTGAAAGCACAGTCCTAAGAGTCCCTCAGGCTTAAAAAGAAGGGAATATTACGTTATTCCTTCATGAGTCAGGATCAATGGAACAATCATGGCAGAGCTCCATGCTCTGTGGGTGTTACTGCTGAGCCATTCATCCTTTCCTGTCCCAGTCCTGACATTGTGCTGCCTTTCCAAAAGCCGGAAAAGACAAAACAGTACTGGAGAGCTTGAAGGAAATGCCAACTTCAATGCCCGTTTATATGTTACAACGTATTCTTGAATAACTCAAGAATCCCAAGATTGTGATTTTATATCCCGGCTCCACCTGGACCCTTAAGATGAAATCCAAGCACCTGAGAGCTAGGGGACTTGGGAATTAAATCCTCAACTGCCTGCTATATTTTTTAAATTAACATTTTAGCCCTACCCTTTTTTATTCCCTAATTTCTAACCATTCCCATGTTCAACCTGTAGAAGTGGCATGAAGGTTACCATATTAGTTAAGGTGTTGGACTACAGACTAGCAGGAAACCACAGTTGCTTGGATTGTTCATTCCAATGCTATGTCAGTTGTAAGTTACTGGGCTAAATGCTGTACATATACTGCTCACAAAAAACGATATCTACCATAATTCATTATTCCCTAAAACTTGTGAGCAGTGTATAACTGTTAATGAATCTGCCAAAACTCAGCTCTTCACAGCCGTGGGCTAGTTTTAGGCTGCTGCCCCACCTGAGAATCCATAAGCCAACACCTTAACCACTGCTAAATATGCTGTGATATATGGTATGGAGAGCAGTAGGTCCACTTGAATGCTGAATGGAAAGTTCCACAATGCTGTTGAAAACTACAATCTATTAATCAAACATCACTTGATCCTGCTTGCTCAGACTGAAGGAACTCCATAGTCTAACAAGCCGGTCTGTGGGTATCCCAAAATCTCCATGCCACGTGTGTGATCTGGCAAAGCAGGCACAGCTAATTCTCTGTTCTAATCCCCTATTCCTGCTCTCATCATCTTTCAAATGCAGTCCCTGATGGATTTTCCATAGTGACAGCATACTGGCTATCAACTGAAATAATTTAGCAAGACAGGAAGAATGGAATTCTGTCTCAACAAATTGAATGTGAAGGGTCATTATAGTCCTTGTTTCATGCTCTCAGTCTCACTCAATGACGATACTTACTTATTGTAAATAGCTGACGGAGTTCCATTTGATTCCTACCACCAAACCAAAGAATGTAGTTGGTAATCTAGGGCGCACATCATATTTTTTTCAAGTGAGATTTGAAAAAAGGCCATCATTAATTCCTCCTGGGAACTCATCGTGTTTAAATGGCACCATTCATAACTGCTGCCCAGGGCTGTTCTGTGCTTGCCCCATCTGCTTTCTTTGTGTGGCAAATGACGCAATGATCTCCTGTAAAATGCGTAGAATTAAAGCCCAATGTTAACCACCGAGTAGATTTTATGTTTCCCTCTGGAGCCCAGGAAAGACTTTAACTGTGAAATGAAACTATGAGTCACATAATGGAAAGGTAGCAATTTTAATAGTGTATATAGTGCGCATTTTGTTAGCACTAAAAAAACTGAAGAAACCAAGCAGGTAATATTGTGCAATCATAAAAATGTCCACTGTTCAGTTATTTGCATTAAATTGTGTAATGTTATCACCATCAACAGTAAAAGCAAAAAAGAAAGCAGTTTTTTATATGGTTTATTAGAAAGTTGATCGGCTCCACCAAACTGGTATTTAACCTTTAGCTGCACAGATGTTAGAAGCTCCCATAAAAACACATTTCCTTATTTCAGTGGTTTCAGTGGCTCAGTGGTTAAGGTAATAGAGTATTGATAAGCAGATACACAGGACGTACCAGTGCTGCGTTTTGACGAAGTAGCAAAAAGTAGTTAAGCTAGTTTTTTAAGTGAAAACACCAGGTATTTTAGTATCTTAATCACAACATGGTAGACTTTTAAACAATTAAACATGTGACTCATTGCAGTATCCTGGTTATATCCAATATCCTAGGCTATAACTCATAATAAAGATGGCACAGGCATCTCAAATCTACGTGCTAGGTGTAGAAAACATAGTATGTAGCAGTTATCTCTTCCACATTTGGGACTTTCCTCATTGTGTTTTTAGGCTCAAATCAAAAGGTATTCAAAATATCGTTGTCTGTTTTGTTGTCTTTACCTACTTTGCACACCTATAGGGCACTGGGGAATATTTCTTCTAAGGTTTTTTCTTTCTTGTTGAGAATTGTTCTGTTCAGTTCTCTTCAGTATTGCTTGTAGGCAAGGGCTTGGACTTGAGCACTCAATGATATTTAGCTTCTTATTTGCTTGTGTGTTTATGATCATTGCTGGGCTCTAAAGTGAACCACCTGCCCATCTTATGATATCTAGTAGAGCTAGATATCACTTAGCTCGACTTACCCCCTTTCTCTCTTACAAAAAAACACAACCATATCAGTTTTATATGTGTATTCTTGTTTAGATTCCTGATTATTAGGAATAGATTATGTTACCGAGGTCTTAAAGCACTTTTGTAAGTCGCTCTGGATAAGGGCTTCTGCTAAATACTGTAAATGTGAATGTGAGGGCAACATTTTGTGAGAATTTATATACTTAGAATGCTTGGCAGCATCAATTTCCCTTTGTTCTTCTGAATATTAAATTCCCACACCACGCAATGCTACCACCACCATGCTTCACAGTCTGATGGTGTGCTGTGCTTGTTTTTTCTGCCAAACAGTGTCATTAGATATCAGCCTTGGTTTTATCTTAACATGAAATCTTTGTGACATAACATCAATTTGTAATTTTTTTTTCTTTCTTTCTTGGCACCCTGTCCTAGAGGGCAGCTTTGTGTAAAGCTTGCAAGATTGGTGTCACATACACAAAACATGTTTTTCCGCATCTTTATCCCCAAGCTCTTGTAAAAGTGTGTTTCCAACCATGCTGATGTATTTGGATTACCATGCACTGCTAATAATAGGATATAATCCACAAAGATCAGCTTATAAATTGATCAAAATCATCAGAAATCACAGCTGATATCAGGTGGGGGTAAATTAGCCTGATGCACAATATGGAAGGTTATTGGTTGTACCTGAGCAGGTTTACACGGCTACTATAAATGGAACAATCACATATCTATAACTTAATTGTAATAAGTGCTAAGATGTTTTAATGCTATTTTTATGTTGAGGGCTATAGCCTGTCAGTACAGCTGGTTAGAGTTGGATTTTTTATTTTTATAAGATTTTTTCTAGGCGCTCTATGTGGCAGTTTCTATGTTACTGTACTTATCCCTTTTAGGCTTATATATGTTTCACCTTGTTCCTCTCCACAAGGACTGGATTAATTCACTAGTCTTTCGAAAAGATCATTCTTGATCACACTTTGAACACTGCTTAAACAATGGTACAATGGTATACTTACACACAGTCTGTACCCCAGTCTTGTTGCCGGTATATATTCGCATTTGGCCTGGATTACTACAGCCATAACCAAAATGAATAAATGTACAGACACACACAGCCATATTTGTGGTTATATATACAGTATGTGCACATATGCATTTAGCAACAATGTAGTCTGACCAGTTGGAAGTACTGGTGTGAAACCATATGAAACTGATCGCCACAGTCGGACCAGCGTAAACCTATGATGTAAAAACATGTTAGAAACAGACAGGAAACAGCTGCATAAATTGATGGAATGAAGAGTTCCACATGCCCTATAGCAAACTTTTACCATGTACAGAGGAACTCCCTAATAACCACAGGATTAAAAAATATGCTCTATACCCAAATACGTTTACTTTTTACCATATACAGACTACTCTTTAGTCTGAAATCTGTTACTCATCTCTCCCACACATCCGTGAAGTGGGTGCAAATATTTGTATTTAATTTAAACCAGTCATAGCCGTACATAAAAGAAATCTCCACTTAATATCGTCTTCGGGATGCACGTGTTAAGTTTAAATTACATTGTATCAGCTTCTATGATAACTGCAGCACATGCTATTAATCGAATCCACCCTTGTTTATGATTAACTGTGCTTTTTGAAGTTAATTAAAGTGGAATTTTATCCACAGAGCTCTTGTCTTAAAGGTAATGTGATACAGTTGTTCTTGGAGGACATGAAAAGTAGTCAGGAGAGGTAAAGTAGATGTGCTATAACATCATTTATTCATGCTGGTGTTTCAGTGATTGAGGCTCAGATCGAAAGATTGAGGGTTCAAATTCTGGCTCCATCATGCTGCTACTGCTGGGTCTTTGCGTAAGGCTCCTCTAAGTCCTTTCTGTTTAGGGGGTGCTGTATCATGGCTGGCGTTTTGCAATGTTAATAAGAAACTGACATACGCAAAGAACACAATCTGTCATTTTGTACGCCAGTGTTCACCACCAATGATGTTCTTCAGTACACCTTGGCACTCTGTTGGCAGTTCATATCAAAGGTGTTTGATAGTGTTCAGCTCGGAGCTCGGTACAATCCTGCCAAGTTCTCCATCCAAGTTGAGAAACCACTTCTTATGGACTTTGTTTTATTAGGGCACAGCAGCAAAGTTCATAAACCTGTAAGCCAAGATTACGGCTGGAATAGCAGACATCGCTAATAAGTAAGGGAGTCTGCATACTACTGCCAAGGGCACTGACACAACCCCATACCATGACAGACCCTGGCTTTTAGATTTGTTGCTGGGAACAGTCTGGATGATCCTTTTCATTTTTGGATCAGAGCACATGGCGTCATTACTTGAAAAATTATAAAATAAAACTAAGAGCAAGATCCGGATTTATCTGACCAAAATACACATTTCCACCGTGTTATGGTCCATCTCAGAGGCCTTCAAACTTTGATATTGCTTCCGGACCTGGTTAACATGAGGCTTCTTTTTCAGTAAAATTTTACGTGGCATTTGTGAATGTAGCTCCCTATTGTAGTGCTTGACAATGATTTGACATAATAACCCATCAGCCATGTGGTTATATCAGCTGGTGACAAATGATGGTTCTTGATGCAGTGCTGTCTGAGAGATCAGAGATCATGGGTCTTTAGTTTAGGCTGGTGCCCTTAGCGCTTTATGCACTGAAATTCTTTGAAATTCCTTAAATAGTTCAATGATATTATTCACTATAAAGTAATATGTAAATCACTTCCATTCTTTCTTTGAGGACCCAAGAAGATTTGTTTGAATATATTTTTTTAATTCCCAGCATTTGTTGACTAACTGAAAATCTGTGAAGTTGACCAGGAAAAATATGAAATATCTCGGGTTACAAATGTGCATTGAAATGAAAGTAAATTGTTAATTTGCATTTTCCATTCTGTCCCAACTTGTTGTATTTGTTTTTGTACATGGCTTAAATGACAGTATTTACCCAACCCTACTAAACAGTGGATTGTAGCTGGATTTCTGGGTTAATATGTCATAGCCATTGCCAACTGTTCCATAAGGTGACAACCATGCAATCCCCACAGACAACCAGTGGCAGTAGGATGGGTTAAACTGAGTAAGTATTACTTTTGGATATAGAACTTATATCTGATATGACAAGTTAGCAGTTGGTTAAATGTCTTCTCTGCTCGATGCCCTTGGTCCTCTGTGAATGCTGATATTGTGAAGTGAAAATGTCTAGGATCTAAGATGTAGAGCCGGAAAAGCCAGTAGAATCAGAACATTATTATCTGTCATTGATTTCAAGGATCACTACCATGTTCCAAACTGCCAATATTCATTGGGAGATTCACTGTTCAGGTCCATGAGCATTGGTCTCCAAATCAGTAGAAATCACATTACTTCTGTGCACGGTGCTGTTAGTGGAATGCCGTTGTAGAGACGTTCATATAATCTTAATTCTTCATGCATTTGTCTCTGGAGTCAGTTTGGAGTCAAATCAATGCATATCTGGGCGATTGCTTTTGAGGTTTTATCTTATGATGTGCAAAGAAACCGTAGGGTTGCTGCCAGAAGATTCCTCTATTTGACAGTCAGTGTTGAGTTTCTTAGACTCATCTTTAATATGGTGAGATCACGCCTTGGTTGCTGGTCGAGGGGAGGAAGATAAGACGATAGGAGGAGAGGTTGGCGGAGGCTCCTGAAGGGTAGTGTTTGGAAAAAAAAGTGTGAGCAATTGCAAAAAGGTCGATGGCTAAAATGAAAAATAAGGGTACAGGCCAAGTGTGAATACATTAGTATTCAATATAGATTAGACAAACTATATAGACACAACTTTGTAGACACAAAAACATTTGATCCAAAACACGGTTGTTATCCACCACCTGCTGCTACAGCAGCCTTTGTTCTTCTAAGCAGGCGTTTCCAATAGATTTTGGAACACGACCGTGAGATTGGCTGCCGATGTTAGACAGTACACTGGTTCACTTTTGGCATTCCAGTGCATTTTCAAGGTGTCTGATAGGAACTGAGACCCATGTTCAGCCAAGTTCTTAATCAATGTTAGCAATCCTATTCTCTCTGGACTTTAAGGACAGCAGGGCAGAAAGTTGATATCAGTACAAAACATTCTACTGTCACTGTTATCTATGGAGAATCCAGAAATGTATGCTTTATACATACATAAATGCTCATTATTTATAAGGGGTGTCCGCAAACCTTTGTCTATATAGTGTACTCTAATGAGTTATAATTTATCATGTATATTTAGTCTAGTCTACTTGGAGCTCATGCTGTGATCAGAAGGCATTTTAAAGTGCAGGGTCGCTGCATTTTTCCCTTTTTAAATGGTAGGGTGAGGTATAATTTAAAGGTCGTTACTGATTACATATTGGGTCAGTACCTAATAACAGTATTGCTATGTGTCCTTCACGCAACAAAACCATGCTATAATTCTTACAGCTCCAAGATGGATGCTTCAAATCACTTGGATTGCTGCATTAATTATTCATAAAATGTAGTCGGATCTTCATCGAAAACATAAACCTCCTGAGAAGCCTACAGAGAAATGAAGTGCTGTGCATGAGAGATAAGGACTGGGACTGTGGTAACCTAATGGTTAAGGTACTGGCCTCTGGACCTCATGGACCAGGATTCAAATCCCAACTCTGCCAAGCCTCCACAGTTGGATGTTTAATTAAGGCCCTTAACCCGCCATTGCTTGGATTGTAAAACTGTATAAGTTGTAAGTCACTCTGGATAAGGGCGTCTGCTAAATGCAGGTAAATGTAATGAAATGTGGTGTCTCATGCTCGAGAGACCCTTTGGAGATGCTGTGAAATGTTACATGTGGAAAACAGATCCTTTCTTCCCCCGCTTTATTCACACAGAGGAGAGATCAAGATATGTCGTAAATGTCCATTTTAAATTTTAAAAATTATTAGCAGGAAACATGGTTCAAGCCTCTGTGCTAGTTGATTAGAGGTTAATAGCTAGCTTGCTAGTTACTGGAGTGTTAACATTACAAATCATTTTAATTTTTTTGACATGCCTTTTAAATCACGCCATTATTAAATCCGCTGCTGACAACATAATGGTGCAAATTCCAGACTGACGCTCAAATATGACCAATTTAAACATGTTTATTGCCAGATATTTGACCTACTTACCGTTAGCTTGCATATAAATGTGACTCGTGCATATACATATATATATATATATATATATGCACTTTCCCATTTATTAGGTAGATCTCACCTCACCACACTTACACGTCACTGGAACGCTGAGAATGAACTACTGCCCACATAGTAACCATTTTATTGGGTGGTTGAAAAAAGCTGGTTGCCAGTTGTCACAAAAAACCTGTAAACATTTTCATATGCGAGCCATGTGAAATATATTAGTTTACATTTTACAGCATTTAGCAGACCCCCCTTATCCAGAGTGACCTACAACCTGTTGTACTTAACGGTGGGTTAAGGGTCGTGCTTAAGGACCAAACTGCGACAGCTTGGCAGAGGTGGGAGTTGAACCCTGGACCATCTGAGCCACAGTCCAGTACCTTAACCGCTAGGCTACAGCAGTCCACATTCATCATCGTGACAACCGTTCCTTCCTTTTTGTAATATGGCTATTTACCCAGCACCTCCCAGTTGTCATGCATCTTGTGGACAAGGCTGGGTATAGGGTTGCGGATGGGAAAACTTTCTCTGAACACATTCAACAGGTGATGATGGTTCTGGAAGAAGGGGGTTGTCATAATTCCTCTGTCTGGTGTTCCCCAGTCTGGACTTAATTACCATTTAGATGAGCTCATACCATTATTTATAGCTCTCCCCTGGGTTCAAGGGGGTTGGAGAGAAGAGGGGGAAGTAGACTTGGGTTTTGGAAATGGAATATATCTGGCCAGTTCTGGGCTTTAAAAGGGAGAACCATGACATGATAGATGTGTGAAGAAATAGGAATGGAGAGGAAATCTTTCCTGAACAAGAGTGTATTTATGTCTTCATAAGAGCTTGAGTTCATTAAATCTTTAGTGATATTTCTATTAACAGTACATGTGTATATATCACATTTGGAGGCCTTTTATAGTAACAAGGTCCAGCCTTGATCATTTCTACTCCATATGCGTTTTCTCCTTTGAAGAGGTGGGCTGTCTAGGCTAAAATTGTAATGTATACAAGTGTTTGTGTGATGCCCTGTAATACACTGGCATTTTATACAGGGTTCCAGTGCAGGGTGCTCTCAGTGGTAGGCTGTGGACTTACTGTAATCCTGATGAGAATAGAACAGAAAAAAAATATTTGTCAGTAATTCTGCTTTTTCTCTGTCATTTTTCTCTGGTTGCAACTCTTAAAAACGTTGAAAACCCTTTCTGCATTTTCCAGCATTGAATCTAACAACACACATATTTAACTAATCATAATGGGTATTGGTCAAATTCTGGGAACTGAATTTTTTTTACAAGGTTCCTCCTGTTACCATCACTCTTTGATGTTGGAGAACATTGTCTGACCTGATGAGTCCTTATTTCTGTTGGATCATTTGGATGGTAGGGACAGAACTGAATCTAAGCAACGTGAAAGCATGGATCCATCCTGCCTATGAAAAGTTCAGGCTGTTACTGGTGATGTAATGGTGTGCGGGATAGACACGGTGTGAAAACACAAGCCCAAGCCCAACCCCCCCGCTACTAGCGAGCTGTACCTAATAAAGTGGCCGGTGTGCGTATAGTGAATTGGAAACAGTTAAGGGCACAGCTTGTACTTTATTTGCTACATTTACATTATTTAGAAGATGCCCTTATCCAGAGCAACTTACAGTTAATACAGTCATACAATCCAAGTAATTGTGGGTTAAGGGCCTTGCTCAGGGACCCAACTGTGGCAGAGGTGGAATTTGAACCTTGGACCTTCTGGTCCATACCAGTAGCTTAACTACTAGGCCACCACAGTCCTGTGCTACATGGTGTATCAGTTCAGTAAAGACACCACATTTGTGTACCCATTTTACACACTATTTCATATTATTTAATGCTGTTTTGGGACTGTCTTGAAATGAAGTTTGACAGGATTGTTTAAACATCATGTTATATACTGGCATTTAGCTGTCTGGTGTGGTTAGGGATTGCAGGAAAACCTGTATTAATAGACACTGGTATTTGTAGCGAAGTTTAAAGGTTTTGCAGGCCTATTTCTGTATCACATAACGCATTTAAGGGATTTGAAGTCTCTTGGCAATATCCAAAGGATTCACTTTATGAAAGTGGATAGGTCCTTGTGGTCATAAATTAGACATTAACATTTAAAAGATATCACTAAAATTTGATCCCTCGCCATCTTTGAAAAATTATTTTATTTTGATCGCGAAGCTTTACGTATGGATGACGTTGTAAGCTTCAGAAATCCCAGCCTGGTTGGAATTCATGGTCACCCCTGTACCTCTCATCCAGGTGTGACTGGTTCACTGTCTTTCCTTAATCTAAAGATTTAGGTAGTCATACAATTGCTGCATCTAGCCGACCGTGTGCCTTTTTTCATGAGACACCACTCTCTTTCCACTTTCCCCTCTGCTGTACCATGAAGTCCTCATTTATCTAACTTTATAAACCTGGACTTGGCAAAAGAATGTCTAAAAAGCAAGAAGCGCAAATAGCAAGTGTAATACACAACCCACTGGATGGCCTGTAGACGGAGGATAAAATAATTCCAGCTGGATTTTCAGCCAAACATTTCGGCCCTGAGAGCAGAGGGAGGGTAAGAATCAGATGTTTGCGCCAATAAATTCTCACGCACCAACAGAAAAGTAGATTCGGTGTTGGAGTTTGTTTATGAGCACGTATAAACTGTCCTGGTACCATTTATATTAATGAAGTATTACATCTCCTACAGAAGGGAATTTGGCCCCTTTCATATTCTGTTCCAAACATATGTACAGCCCCAAATACTAGGCAATTCTTCAAAATGAAATTTCTCATTATGAAATATCCCCTACTCATAGTGAGCGGTGTATATAGCTTTGGTTTAGCAGTTATGATACTGGACATTGAACCAGAAGGTACAGGGTTCAAGTCCCACCTCTGTCAACCTGCGACTGTTCCTAGCTTGTTCCTTGAGCAAGAACGTTCATCCACAATTTCATGGATTGTAAGACTATTACTGGCAAGGCACTTTGGATAAGGGCATCTGATAAATGACTACATTTACAGAACGAGATTAATATAATTGAAAGACAATGTACTGCATGCAATATAGCTCTCTTTAAACACATTTAATTAAGCACATTTAAACCAAGTGTGGTACTGTGGTAGCCTAACGGTTAAGGTACTGGACTGTGTACCTGATGATCCAGGGTTCAAATCCCACCTCTGCCAAGATGCTACAATTAGGTCCTTAAGCAAGACCCTTAACCCACCATTGCTTGAATTGGAAGACTGTATCGGTTGTAAGTCGCTCTGCATAAGGGCATCTGCTAAATGCTGTAAATGTCAAGTGTTTTTTACTACCAGTTGCCTTCTTTATTATGTCCACTGTGTGCATTTTATACAAATTATAGTATTATTCTCAGAACAAACCCGCATAGTTCTTTTACGAGAACAAAACAAAAGTCGACAAATGATTTAATGAAATTCACAAGACTTATGTTTGTCATATTGTCAAAATCAGACAACCTTTTAAACGATAAATAAGTAAACAGGCAAATATAATACACAATAGCATTGTTTTTTCATTCCCTAAATGAAATCAAAAGATTTAGAGGATTTTTATTCTCACCACAGACCTCCTTTTTTGGGGAAAAGGAAGATTTGGGAAAACTTTAGATTTAGGAAAACTTTCTTTTTGGTCTCTGGTTAAGGAACACCCTATTGTAGACCTTTCCACTGATTTTTGATTGAGAGAAAGGCTAGGTTATCAGTGCCACACCAGATATAATGAAGATATAATGATTATAAGGGGTGTATAATAGGCTGTGCAATTTAAAATGCTCCAGATGCTCACTGGTCATTTTCCCATCGTCATCCTGAACAGCTGAGATGGCACAAAGCCTGTATAGTCCGTAGATAATTTTATTATCCATCGCTTACCAGGGCCACATAAGCAGGGTGATGTGAGATGACACTGGAGCCATACGCTCATAAAATCCTGAGCATGCAAATTCGCTATCCATTCATTTTTAAAGTGCACTGCTTTCTCAGTGGACTTATCATTGATGTCTACAAGTCGCTCTGGAGAGTTGAATCTCAATATTATTGGAATAGATACACAAACATTGTGATGAGTTATAAGGGGTCATTATGAGTAGCCGATCCCTGAGGGCTTTCCCTTGTTTGCCTGGCCTTATGTTAAAACATGCTGATTGTGTCAGTACCCCACCCAACACGTGCATCCTCCCCTGTAATCTGTGTTCACACACACTCCATTAGCAGGTGAATCAAAGCCTGTCTTTATAGGACATTGTGAATGAGCTTTCTATCCCCCAGCCTCTGATTACTAGCTGTTGGACTGACTGCACATGCAATGAGAGCTTTTCTTTGTTGAACTCAAATAATGGCAGGCACCTGGTCTTGCATATGCCTGACTCAAGTCACAATTATGGACAGTCTGAGAGGATTCGGTGCATCTTAAGTTAGTCATGTATAGCGTATCGTCAAATGCAGAAGTGCAGCCAATAACATTTCTATTTGTGTGGAGTCAGGCAATTTATTCGATTTTGGAAAATGGCTGTGAGTATGGAGTGAGCCCGGGCTCACTGGAATGATGAAACAACATGGTCATCGTCTTTGTTTTCTTTTAAAGAAATACGTAGAGTGTATAGACTAAAATAAATAGATAAAGATTCTCAGCTGTTTATAACAATCCAAAAATCAAATGGAGTTACGAGCAGGATTTATGATCAAGTGCATGCCGACCAAGGTAAACAAACCATTTCTGGGTTATTCTGGTTTATTTGGGTTTAAGAAGAGCAGGTTAATTAACAGTTAATTAACTGAATTATTGGGGAGGTGGAAATATAGGAAAGTGTCATATTGAAAGTTATGTCACTGCTTGTATTCTGCATATTATGAACCTAAATACTACATATTATTACCATCCTTTAATCCATATAGACTCTCAGATCACCTTATTAGTTACACCTCCTTATTTTACACGCATTACACTATTACAATAGTCTGTGTTTCTACATATACTGCTTACAAAACATCAGGATAGGTCAAAATAACATGTGTATAAATATCCCATAATGAAATATCTTTTTGTTATATTTTTGTGAGCAGTGTACTTAATTCGTCCCCGTTACTCTGTTCTGGAAATGGTCAGGACCCGCAAAGAACCACTACTGTTCACTTTATTACACAAATCTGCTATATTGCTCCACCTTATAGATGTAAAGTCATGTCCAGTAGCTCCTCTGTGCTGCACAGTTTGTGATAATCATCCTCAAATCCTCCATCAATGCTCACATGATGTTGCCTACAGCGCGCTGGTGGCTGAACATTTCAGTTTGGTTGTATTTTCAGTCCGGCAGTGACACTAAGGTGTTCAAGAACTCCAGCAGCACTGCCGTGTCTGATCCACTGATCCCATAGCAACACACACTAACACGCACCGCATCAGTGTCACCGCAGTGCTGAGAATTATCCACTTCCCAAATAGGACCTGATCTTTGGTGGTCCTGTGCGAGTTCTGACCATCAGACAACAGAGTAAAGAGAACGGGCAAAGTGTGTAGAGAAACAGATGGACTACAGTCTGTAATTGTAGAACTACAAAGTGTTTCTATTTGGTAAGTTGTACCTTTTAAAGCGAGTGGAGCACACATATACCCCAGGTGCAGGGCGTATTTTGCAGAAAACAAGTGGTCTCGGGAGGTAATGGGCAATTTTTTTCCTGCAATTAGTTTAAGCAAATTCTTGCTGTGCTAAGCTGTAGAGAATGTTTGGTATGGAGAAAAGCCATTCAGAAGCAGCTGGAGGGGGCATCCCATGGGTGGAATGTGGTCAGTTATTAACCATCTCAACGATGGGAATGTGTTTGGCCAAATAGCCTTTCTATAGGAACACACACAAAGACCAGCAAGGACACCGGTCAATCACAAACTCTTACCTAAGGACAATATTGCATAATTAATCTACATCCACACAACATGGGCTGTGGGACGAATCCAAATACAATCCAAGTTAGCACCCTCATACACAGGTAGAACATTTCAGATTTCAAACAGACAAATTGCATGAACCGAAGCGAGGACTGAACCAGAACCTCTAGAGCTGTGTGGCACTAATACCTGTTGCGTCAGAGCCCTACTCTTCACAGTTATAGTACTGTACATACCTTAGATAAGACTTATCCAAACATGAGGAACCTTACAGGACATTTCCAAATATGACTCACATTCCAGGTCCATTTGGTTGGGCAGACCTCAAGGCAGTGTGACCCATAATCGCACAAAGTTAAGGACTCAAAGTTCCTGGCAAGCTTTGTGAATACAGACTCCGGACCCGGCTGAAACGAACAGAGCGATGTTAAGAACATGACTTGTCAGAAACATTTCCAAGTGTGTTTGGCATTTTGGTGTGATTTCGAATATTTCCTTTTGAGAAGCGCAATTTTTCATTTTGTTTTGGCTACAAAAGATTTGATCAAATTAGGCTGTGTGGTTTTAAGAGAAGTACAAGGGCTTTTTCAGAGCAGAAGCTGTGGCTCTGGAGATGTCAGAGTGTAGCATTAGGTTTACCTGTGAGACCTATTAGACAGAATCAGCATTAATAATATTTATTGGCCAAAACAAGATGTAGTGAACCAGTATGTTTTTGCCGTTGATTCTTTACTCTGAACTTTACTCTTTGCTTTACTCTGGCGTTCTGGTTCATGTCGGTAAGTAACTGCCTTTGGCAACCTTGATGAATGGAAAAGGAAGGTACAACATAATATTTGGAGAGAGCATTGATACAAAGGCTTTAGCTTTTCTATTGTGATTTCGCTAAAACAGTTGGTAACTTAGATCCTGTAGGGAAGCTGACCTTGTAAAGGCTAAACAGCACAGATCTCTGATATCTCTTATAAACACATCTCCCCCTCATTCCTATGGGCAGTGTCTCACAGACATCACAGCCCTTCTTGTGGGAGACTAACCCTCCGTCTGGACACAGTCATGAACTACACATCAGTGTGCATGTGTGCGTGTGTTTGTCTGACTGCCTAACTCGCTCTGTCAATGGGCATCTGTTTCCGATCTCAGCAATCTAGCTGGGAACTTGTTGCTGATGAAACTTAGGTTGAAGGCATGTAATTGGTAAAGCCAGTGGTCATTGCAAGTCGGACTGATGTCTTGCCAAGCCATCTTGATGGTGTGGCCACTATCGAGTCGGGTGAGGTGAGATGAGGTTGTTATGCTGCTACTCTACAGGTAACTCAATCATTAACTTTGCTGGAGGCCAAATGACACAGAGGGGGCTGACTGGGTTTTCTCATGGGTTGTAGTGTCACCATAGGGCTTAGGAAATGACCTCACAGCCATCATGGCGAATGCACATTTTTCCCACGCTGTATGGTTTTTTTTTTCAGTGCAAGAACAATTTACTCTGATTATTTCCTGAAATGCTGTGAGAAAAGTCAGCAGAAAAATCATCACGCCATGACCGTTTACAGTTTGGAATTTGGAACAGTGGATAAAATTAACAGGCTATTAATCTATGGGGTCTGTGAACTTCCAAAATTAATATTTTTAAACGTGTTCTTTGAGGGAGAGACGGAGAGAGCGAGAGAGAGAGAGAGAGAGAGAGAGAGAGAGAGAGAGAGAGAGACGGAGAGAGCGAGAGAGAGAGAGAGAGTTTTATTGTCTTTGTACACGATACAACGAAATTCTAAGTGGTACCTCTTATGACAAGAAACAAGTGCAAGTGCAAGACAACATAAGTACATAGACATTCAAGGTTTAAAAGCACATCATGGTTATGTAATATAACAATATAATATAAAAACACAGGTATATAATAATATAATAGCAGCAATAAGAATGAAATAAATAAATAAGAATGATAAATGATATGGTTTAATATAAATAATATATTATTGCAACAATATAGTATAAGTAACAGTGCAGTACCTGTTATTATATAAAATGATGATAGTACTATTATAATAATTATATAGTATAGTATAATATAAGTTGCTCAGCCTGATACGACCATAATTATGCGCCTTATACGATAATTAGTGAATTATATTATTTCAGATGCTTTCAACTTGCTTAAAATAGGGAGTGTTTCAAAATATGGCACACACACATGCACATAATCCTTTAATATCTTCCAAAATATCTTTAATTATTCCTTCATACACCACTGAAATGAATTTCATGCTACCTGTGTGCCGCTCGTTGGAGATTTATTTTATTGAAATATCTAAAAATGTATACGCCTTTTTTTTCTGTCAAAATGGGATGCTGAGTGTACACTGATGAGAGATAAAAGGTTTTTTTTTTAAACAAATAGCTGTAATGAACCGAAGAGTGATACATTTAAAGAGGTCTGAATACTTTCCGTACCAACTATAAACTGAAAAATATTACTAAGTACTAAAGGAACCTGTTACTAGACCTGAAGGTCTTCTCATAGCTGAATACATAGCTGAATTGCAAATTGCTTAACACAAGAGTATCTGTGAGCTAAAGAATATAAACACCCTACAACATTCAGTACACTGGAGATCTGTAGACGGTGTTGCTGCTGTTGGGCTTTGGGCAGTTTGTGTGTATCATGTAGTGCCAGGAACAGCTCTGGCTGCTGATGAAAGTGTACAATCGAGAAACTGCATGCTTTATGACCGCGGCGTTTTCTAGCTAGTGATCTGAGAGAGTAATTATAACGATATATAGGGCAACTGGGTCATGAGGTCACTTTGCTAAAGCCTGTAGGCACATAAAACGCTAATATAACACAGGGAATATTTAGGATTCAAAGATTCAATAGCCTCCATCTTCAGACATGAGCACACCAGGTTCCTTTCTGTGGAATTCAGGATGACATTGGAACCGAACGTCTCGTCAAAGCTGTCATTTGTGTCTGACTTTGAACATTCTTGTATAAATCAGATCAGGAGCATGTAAATGTGCACCTGCAAAACAATGTCACCTGCTGAGACTGAGCCTGGATGCCTATGACTGATGCCATGAATAAAGCCTCCTTTCAGTTATTTTATGAATACAGCCTCATAGAAACATCTGTTTATGTATCTCATGAACGTCAACGTGGATCCTAATAACCTACCAGAGTATAAACGTATAAAGTAAGCCCTTCACACGTGCTCTTTAAAGCAGAGAAATGAATTGAGCTGTACAGAACGAGGTTAGATTTTCCAGAATAAATTACAATATAAAAGGACACTTGAGAGCAAGAATCTCCTTGCAATATGTTTCTAATCCAGAACTTGCACTTTTACACTTTCTCAGCCATCAGAGCCCATATGGCTTCATTTTCTTTTGTCTTCCCATTTGCCCACATCAGGATTTTTTGGAGTGATATTCACTACATTTCAGAATTTTGTGGTTCTCTAGTGTTGGACCTCGGCCCACCTTTTGTCCTATAAAACTAGACAGAAAAAGATTAGGAATAAAGCAAGAAGATCAACTGCTAGATTCCAGATTGCATTACGTTCTCTTGGGATTTTCGAACCACAACACTGCCACAAGTAACAACAACTGTTAGAATATGGTTCATTAAAAAAAAAAGAAATCGAGCAGAATACCCTATCTCTCACTGTCCGATCTCACACTCCCCCACTCTTCCCATGGTACATTTCAACACAGTCAGCGTGGCCAGAGCTGCAACTGAGAGATGGAAGCAATTAGGGCCAAAGCCAGGCACGGGAACGTTTAGTGCTTAGAAAGCCAAGCAAAGGGAATAAAAGCTTCCCTGGGGCTCTGCGTGCCAAACCATTGATCAACCATTAACGGGATCTGCGGTGAGGACATGATTTTTGAAGTTTGTGTTGCTGTGGTGTGATTCTTACAAGGACGTGAAGACGTGAAGGTCAATACAGAAATGAGTCAGGTCTTCATTCAAGTTGAATACATTGAAAATAAACTGTAACGAGAATGAAAAATTAGTAGTTGATTCCAGGGGTCAAAGGAGACGCCAGACTGGTTCAAGCTGGTAGAGAGACAACAGTAAGTAAAATAACCACTCAGTGCAACCAAGGTATACAAAAGGGCATCTCTGAACACCGAACCTTGATGCAGATGAGCTTCAGATGACAAATCTGGTGACTATCATGTCGATAGGGACTTAATTCTCTGAGCAATATTTCCAGCACCTTATAAAATCTGTGCTCTGAAGAACTATTGCAGTACTGAAAGCAAATGGGAACCCAACCAGGTACTAGCAAAGTGTAACTAGGGTACATCATAGGGCGGCTACCGAGTGTGTACTGACACAGTTTATGGTACAAAAGAGTGATCAGGATTTAGCATGCACGCTTATCGAGTGACAACACCTGATAGGGGAAGCTTGGCTGGTTTGGTATTTAAACATTAAGTACATTACAGCTCTAACCGCTGAGCCATCTTGCCCTCATACAGTTATTGCTAAGTGGCCCCATAAGTGGCATAACATCAGTAGAAAGCTTCCATGTGAACATATCAGGTCAAACCACAAAGCTGAAAAGATATAATCAGTATCCATACATTTCAGTCTCCGGTGGTGGAAGATGAAACTGTTCCAGGTGCGAGTATTTCCTCAGCACATCTGCTTTCCAAACATGTGGACATGCATTTCTTTTTGAATGCAAAATGCTGCAGACAAGATTATGGCAGTTCTATTTAACGGACTTGAAGTGGCTAGAACACGTACAGGCATTTGATTTACAAAGGTCAGGCCGGGTGTATTTTTCAACTATATGGCAGTTGTGCAAAAGTTTTCATGCCATTGGTCAAGTTAAATGTTTAGTAAATTAAAAGAAACACAACCTTTGCAAGAACCGAACCTAAATATTACAGTACATACATTATATCTGCGTGTGCATAGCTGAAAATGTGACTGAACCATTAACGAGTCAATACGAGGTATTAGCCAGCTCCTGGAAACTCCAACTTCTGACAATGTAGGGTTCAACTCATAACACTATTATCGATTATCAGTAAATGTGATTTAAATGTTATGCATTAAATTGTAGCGTTGTAAGCAAAACAGGGTGAGGACCGAGTCCAGTCTGAGTCAAGGCCATGATGTTTAGTAGTCGAGTCTAAGACAAAGAGACCAGATTATTCATACAAGAAAATGTATTCGTTTGTATTTTACTTTACATTCATAGTAACTCATTATAGGGCAGCACAGCACGGCTGCCTCACAGCAAGAAGGTCCCAGGTTGGGTCCTTTGTGTGGAGTCTGCATGTCCTCCCTGTGTTTGCGTGGGTTTACTCTGGGTACTCCGGTTTCCTCCCACAGTTTCCTCACAAATGCGTGCATGCGTGTTAGGTTAATTGGTGTCTCTGAAGTGGCCCTTAGGGTGTGTGCGTGACTGTGTGTGTGTGCCCTGCAATGGTTGTTCCTGCCCTTGCGTCCAGAGTTGCTGGGTGGGCACCGGCCCGCAACCGGACTCAAGTACCAAAACTTAGATTGACTCATTAAAGTGCAAAATGCTACGTTGTAATTTGTATTAATGTTCATTTGAATTTAAGCACTACTGGACACAATAATTAGAAATAACCAGCACTGACAAAAATCACTGCATGAAGTAAATAAATAAGTATGAATATCAATTATTATTTTTTTATTTATTGAATTCCCCTTGATACACATATTTAATGATAATATACTGTATGTCATCAACTCTGCAACAACCAGTGATGATTTCCTCCAAAGTCACCTAACCTAAATCCACACCACGTGTCAACAGAGTAAACAAGCACTAAGTCAAATTGCGAGATGCTCTTTGGAATATTGTGAAATCGTGCTGGGAGAAGCATGAGATTTTTGCACACTTTTGGGACGTCCATACCAACTTGAATGCATACTCCCATTACAGCATAAGGGAGAACATACCAAATATGAATACATTCTGAAATGTATGTGACAAATCAAGAATTCAGCTCAAAACGGTGCTGATTCTATGATTTCCAATGGAAAACATTTTTACTGAATGAAACAAAAATGTGTGTTTTCATTACTGATCTCACACTTTAGATCCCCTTTACGAAGGCATTACAGTGGGCAAGTCGGAAGGGGTTAATGTATTACAGCAGAGTTATTACAGGCTTTCAGACCATTTTGGGTGGACCAAATTCTAATTACAAAGTGCTTGTTCGAGACCTACTCGTTGACTAGTCCTTTTTGCTAGATGCACTTTGGTTCAACCCTATTCTACATCAACTACTGTTGCAATACCACTAGATCTGACATGAAGAGAGTACAACACCCAGCGAGCATGGCTATAATTAACTGTACAAATGCTTCTTTAATGCCAACTCCTCTTCTAATGTCATTTCCTCTCTATTACTCAATTTTCTGATTCAAACCCGTTGCAGCCATGTGTGTGTGAGAAGCATTAAGGAAAGTACATGAGGAAAGAGAAATGAATGTTCCGTTTTATCTAATCTATATCTTTATCTATGTTTTATGGGAATATATGCACTTTTAGTCATCTGATCCAAGGATTTCAGTAGGACAACAACCATCCTATTGTTGTCCTTTTCTTGCTCAACGCTCTAATCTGGACTTTCTGAGTGGCCTTTAAACTGATGTTACTGTTTATTCAATACATGGAATTCACTCTTGTTTCCCACTGTGACATTTGCCTATAAGCAAAAAGTTAAAAAGGGAGAGTCAATTAGAGATTCTTTTTTATGAGGTGGGTAATAAAGCCATGCTATAACGATTGATTAGAACTTGGTTTGGGTTTGGAGGCCTTACAGGTCAGTTTAAGCCATTGTTAAGACTACGGTCATTAAAGCAAACGTATGTTAAACAACGCTGACCTATATATAACAAAGGTACCCAAATAATGTAATAAACTGAAAAACAGCTTTTAAAAAAAATACCTTTGATTTTATTAAAATCTCGTCCCGACTGCTCCAGCATTCCTCTCAAAAATCCATGTCATCGTAATTTTTCATTTTAGCCGGTTGTTTTTGTACTTTATTGAACTTTCTATTTTTATTGTATTTTCTTTTTTTTTTTTTTTTTCTCCAAATATTATTTTTAATGCACGCAAAGGAGGTGGATGGAATAACATCATCAACTAAAAAGAGCTTTTTAAATTTTTATAACTACCTTTGATTTGATTAAAATCTCGTCCCGACTGCTCCAGCATTCCTCTCAAAAATCCATGTCATCTTTATTTTTCATTTTAGCCAGTTGTTTTTTTTGTACTTTATTAAGCTATTTGGATTGTGTTTTCTTTTTTTTCATTAAGTATATTTTATTCACATAACAGGGGTGGATGGAAACCATCTAATTATTATTGCAGGATGTGGTGATATTATTACACCACTAATGTCTGTTTTTGTAAATACACTTAGTATTACATCAATTTATCCCTTCTGTTCTATAGTATTCTGCATAATTTAGTCTGTTCACCACATCTATTCAGTGTTTCTCAAATCGTCCTTTTGCTTAGCTTTGCTTGGGTGAGTGTGAGAATCCTCAGATCCCTCCCTCAAAGCCCCAGTTCAGCGTACACTCAGAACATGATGTGGTACAAAAGTAGAATCCTCATGTATACACACACACACACACACACACACACCCTAGCAACCAAACTGCTCACACTCCAAAACTCCAAAGCTCATATGTTCCAGCCTCTGGTCAGGAGCCTGTGTTCTGTTTGGAAAAGGGAAGTGGTGTGTGTGTTTGTGTGTGTATGTGTGCGTGTGTGCGTGTTATGCATGATGGCTTGGGCCTAAGCATTGACAGCTCTTATGACCGTGCAGAGACACCGTGCCAAATCACTAATGTAAAGCAGACCTCTGGAAAGACACAGTGCAACTTTTCCTAGGAAGGAAGGCTGAAGGTGCAGAGCCCGTTTTACATGCTCTTGGCCACAGCTGTACTAAATCACATGCTCTGAGGTCATAGGTTGTGTGACCTCTCCCATAACTTTGTTACTTTACCCTTTTGGTTCTGTTTTCCCCTCTTATCTGCTAAAAGCTAGGCAACCCTGGTGAAACGTATCAACTTTAGTGATATGGTATGAAGAGTTGAGTGGGGCTGATAAGATGATGGTGGGGCAAGCTACCGGTACTTTAGAAAAGTGGTTAGCTAAGGTTCAAATGACTCTAGAAAAATCAACTCAGTAAAAGCAAATGGAGGGAAATGTAACTGCTACACTACAAGTTACCTTCATGGTCGCTGTCACTTCTGCTATAGCACAATATAGCACAATTACTACTATAGTACAGAAAAAACATGAGAAGCAGTTTAAGCAAACAAATGCCACTGCAGATACACAGAACTGCATTACGTTCTGTGAGAATGGTCGTGCATTACTACAGTGTTTAGTCATAATGTTTGGATGCTTCTGTAATTTAAATGAAAATGCTAAAAATATGTAGAGATGATATGTAAAATCATGAGAGATAGCGCTGAAAACACATGTGATTTATCAATGATTAAAAACAACACTTTATTAGGCAGCAATATGAGCAACATGGAAGATGAGCCAGGTGGAACTGAGACTCAACAAGTGACTGTGGTCCCTTTATTTAGTTAAAGGTGAGAGAGAATATACAGGTAGTTGAGGAACAAACAGGAGTACTGCTTACAATATGACGCACAGCTTGTTATAAATAAATACAAACAAGCACAAAATTTGCACAAAAAAGCCTTTAAACACGTCCACCGAGTTAGAACAGTCTGTTGCCTAAAGTAAGCTAAAGAACAATGGCTGCTGAGGTACAGTGCTCACACAAAGTTAGGGGATATTTCATTATGGGATATTTCATCTTGAAGTATCCCCTAATTTTTGTGACCGGTATATTTAGTTACACAGACACGCGAACAAATGACTGGCATATGCTGTTAAACTGCCCGCTTTTCAGAAGCCGTTATTGAACCATTATAGAACATTCTTTTCAGTTAACTACTTCCCCGGGTTACACGTTTTGTACTGCACATTTCTGACATTTCTGATGTTTAATATTGGGTTCCAATGGCCCAAATAGGACAGTCTGTCTATTACTCGTTTGTGAAATGAAGGTCATTCCAAGCAGCAGATTGCAAGAAGATTTCATTCAAAGATATTTCCTTTTGTTGTGACAGGAGAGATAACTGGATCTAAGCAGGGTAGTAAATGAAACAGAAGGTCCAGTTGCCCAACTGCACAAGTGGAGAATAAATCCATAAATTACAGATTATGTACAGTTCCTGGCTGCTTTCTTACTGTAAATAGTACAGTATAAGTCAACTCAGGTACGCAGGAAGATGTTTGAAGTATTGAGAGCTACCAACTGATCTCAGCTACCTTGTATTACAGGTGCTGAAAACTAACAAAATAAGTACATTTACCAATCTTAACAATAAACTCATGTCATCTACAGGATTTTTCTTCATGGATAATTATATATATAATTGGTAGAACTCTACACCCTTTTATTAACCTTGTGTTATTTTAATTATTATTCTAATTAGCCAGGCAGCATGGTGGATCGGTGGGTAGCACCGCTGCCTCACAGCAAAAAGGTCTTGGGTTCAATCCCAGGGTGGAGTGGCCTGGGTCCTTTCTGTGTGGAGTCTGCATGTCCTCCCCGTGTCTGTGTGGGTT
>JAUZST010038101.1:0-27417 GCA_034779995.1 Parotocinclus haroldoi | reverse complement strand
TATATAATTGTACTTAATTAAAATGTAAAATGAGTCAGAGGTAGATTTAAGATAAGACACCGCATTCCGGTGTGATCTGGTGATGGTGGGATGGCGATAAGACCGATTTCCTGATGCATTGCTTTAAATTTAAATTCACTATAAAAGCAGCAAATGTCTGACATCACTAGAGTGTCTTTAGTCTGGGATGTTATAAAAACACCTGTGTGTGTAAAATGTACTTCTTTTACCGTTTTACATTCAAAGAAATGCATAATAGAAGTGTTTTCAATAGTGCTTCCAGACTTTTGGCCCCATTGGACATTCTACTGATAGATCCAGAAGATTTGTGCCCAACCAGAAGACTTTAAAGGCGAGAAACATTTTTGCCACATTCGTTCAATAATGTTGTAATAATGAGTACAATTAAAGCAGTACATACTGTACCTTTCATTTGAAACAGCAACTGTCATGTACGTTTGAATTTTTACGTCTAGAATGAATTATCTGCCGAGTACGTGAACCAGGAAGCTGCGACAGCTAATTTCATAAGCTCATTTAAATATTGCCACAGGTTGTGAAAGTTCCTTCCTATGGTGTGGAAATGTTATTTTTAAATAAACATTTTGAATAAACAACTGAAATTGGTTTGAAAAGGTTTTTAAATCTACTGTAGGTCACGGTGCCAAATCAGATTTGGCCAGGTTTCCCAAAAGACTGGGCATCATGCTAAAACCCCATCTGTCCGTGTTTGAGTTCATGCATATGGAATGAGAGTGTGAGCTGCATGCTGAGACAGAGATGAAAGTGGAAAAGATTATTAAGTGGGGTGGTGGTGGGGTCACGTTCTCCTGGCGGCTCCCTGAATGGTCAATTACCACCAGCATTTTCTCTCTTAGCCTATAGAGGAAGGTGTATGATAGTGTCTTGTTGGCAGTGGACCAGAAGGACTCGATCTGCTCCTGTTACGCTAATGAGGTTGCAGGCGCTTCGCCTTCTGGGGTGAAAACCAGCTGGCGGATCACCTAATACCTATTCCCAACCATTTAAAACCACGTAGCTATGTTCACCCTTTTTTCACTGGGCGCTTCAAAAGGGCCTTCAGCAGTCTGCTTCTTTAGTCTGTGGAATAAACTGCAGAGTAGGACATCTTCCTTGAATCCACTTCAAATAGAATATGGTCATATCGTAATCTTGCCGCCTCACAGCTCCGAGATCCCCGGATTGATCCCGATCCTGGGCTCTGCCTCTGTGAAGAGAAGCTTGCATGTTCTCCCCATGCTTGTGTGGGTTTTCCCCTGGTACTCTGATTTCCACCCACATTCTAAGGGCATGTTTGCCCTGCGTGTTAGGTTAATTGGTCTTTCCGAAGTACCAATTAGTGGTGTGTGCCCTATAATGGATTAATACCCTGTCTAAGGTTGTCTCTGCCCTGTGCCATCGGCCGCACACCGGATTTCCGACCACGACTAGGATAAGCGGATAAGACAATGAATGAAATGAATATACTGCTCACAAAAAATCTAAATGAAACATCCCATAATGAAATACCCCCTACGTTTTGTGAGCAGTGTGCTTTTACATACTATAACTGATATATAACATAATACGATTGGCTCTGCTATCCTGTTATCAGTAGTTCCCAAACCTTTTCTCCAGTGCCCCCCTTGCGTAGATATTAAATATTTTTGAGCAACCACTAACTCCAACACACACACACACACACACACACACACACACACACACACACACACACACGCACACGCAAACCTGTAATTTCTTTTAAACCCAAATTCCTACGAAACTTCTTTAGAATAAAGTGAAAAAGTGACCAGAGCATCGTTGCTGACCATGATCTTCTGACCATCTTCTGATGGCTACTTCCAGCAGGATAACGCATAAGGACATAAATCATCTAGTTTCTTGAACATCGAGTTGGCTCTACTCAAAAGGCCTCCACAGTCACCAGATCTCAATCTTTGGGATTTTGTGGAAGGAAAGGCACCAAAACATAGGCACTGTTCGGTTCAAAACCAGACTGGTAAATCTAGCAGTAGCAACAGCAAAAGCACAGATCACAGGAACTAAACAAGTATAAGACATAAAGATGAAGACTTCAAACATTTAAACTCGTTGCTCATGTGTCAGCTAATACAAAGACTGACCTCCTGGGCCCATTCATCATCCACACTGTACTGAAGGGGTGAGAGAGTACTCAGTAAGCAATAGATGTTTTCTGTTGTCCTCTGATGCTAGAGCAAGTCCCAGCACTTTAGCTCTGGTTAACGTGCCATCGGACACGGCTGTGCATACAGCACGGTGCAAACAAACACAGAATTTAAAGTGAGTGACTTCACAGGCACTAAAACATAACGGAACACAGCTACCTGTTGTTTTAGCTGCAACAGATGGACAAACTATGACAAAACAAAGCAAGCAATACTTACAGAGCAGGATGACCAAAGGCCAATCTATAATAAAGTCAATATCAAGGCGAGGCAAGTTTATTTGTATAGCACCATTCATACACATCATTCAAAGTGCTTTCATAATTTTGTTGTGGGTTTTTTTTTGCAACTGATACTAATAATAGCTAACTAATAATAATAATAATTTAGACAAAATTGCTGATTTGAAATGAATTTAAGTTATAAATGCACTCTTTGCACTAAAAAGTCATAAAAGTTTCATTGCACTTTTTTTTTTTTTTACCTGATAACAGCTTGTTTCTGAGGAAAATATGTAAATTCTTGCAAAAAAAAACCAAACAAACAAAAAACTAACGATGTCAGAGAAGGGTGGTAGACATGGTAGCAGCGTCTTTTTGTTTTTGTTTTCAGTCCCAGTTAAGAGGAGCAAGTTTTAAATGCTTTAAATGCTTGAAACAAAGTTTCTTTTAAGCAGAATTAAGCAGAATTGCATCAACGCAAGCACATCCGAGAAACAAGCGGAGAAACAGAAACTGCAGCTTTGCGAAGCAGCGCTTTGTTTAAAGTTAAAGGGGCTTTTCAGTACTGAAATACTCCTGTCGTAAACATGACGTGCTGTCACGTAAAAGACTCGGATAGAAAGGTTTGTCAGTGCACAAACGTGTTTAGAAATGTGTCTGTGGGTGGGGGTTAAACAAATAAATGGTGGTCCTTATTGATTAAATAAATCAATGTATATAAAACCCTGCACTATCTTGCAACCGTACACTACGTGCGTGCCGTATAGCTTTGCTAACTACGGTACATAATATGGTGATCATACCTGTATTTCATGGACATACGACCAGCACTGTATTGTTTATCCTACACAGAATGTCGTTTATATTCAGCTAGACGAGGACTCTTGAGAAGACTGTGCTGTTTGATCTCACCCAGAAAAGGATTCCCATTTAATACAGGTTCCTCTCATAGTTGACTATTTATGCCTTATATCTCAGGGAGGCTCTTCACTCTTGCTGCACTGTCAGTGGTTAAATGCGCTAAATAAAGAACACTGAATTGAATAACTGTTCAGAATCACAGGAGTGAAATAATACTCAGCTAATAATAACAGCCATCATTGCTCACCATTATTTTATTTTGAATATTTCTTTCTAGGACGAGACAGTAAGACAGACCTAGCCCACTTCCCTTAAAATAACACCTGAACTCACGGGTTTTCATTAGAGCAGCACAAACCCTGAAGCATATCTCTCCTCAGAATGCATCTTCGTTAATTAACGGTACGGCCGTGGAGTGAAATCGAATGCATTTTCTCTAATCTGCAGCTAGGATAAGGAGCTCAGTGAATGGGCGGCAGTGGCAGTCTCGCTATCTGCAGAGACCTTGCTCTACTGTCATACACGGATCCGACCTTGTGTTGCATTGTCCTTTTAACGTCGGGGATGAGACGTTTCCTTTTTAGATGCCGCCTCATTGTCAAGTCCTAGCATAAACCCATTATCTCGGGTGCAAACTGAAAAAGGCAAGTGTGACTTATAAAATAAGTGCTTAAGTACTGTGCGAATTTACACTCGCATCAAATGTTACCTTATGTTACCTTATGTTTACAGTCACGCTAGCTTTCTGTAACCACATGTAGCATTTCTCTAGATTTTGAGGTTGTGTTTGTGGCTTTCTGTTGTGGATGTTGAACGGTGTATTAGACCATGTCCATTTTGTTTAGTTTCCACTGTATCCATTAAGAGATGGATTAGGGGTAGAAAAATGATTATGCTACAACAGGCTACAGACGGAATCAAGCGTATGAATGCAAGTAGACCGTACGCGTACCTTAAAAAGTGCATGTAGGGAGGATAGGCATTGAAAAGGATGTTATCTAGGACTTATTTTTTTTTTATCATCAGGTGTGTCATTAGACGTGCTTTTCCAGGGCACGTGGCCAAGTAAAATGTTGCTGTGCCACACTAAAGTTGCAGAAACATAAAGTAAATTTTAGCACGGATTGATGACAGAACTACAATGTACTACATTTCCCATAATGCTGCAGTAGATTTGCAAACGCTTAAGTTCCAAGCGCTTTCAGTCTTTCGCATAAAGTAAACAAATATTTTAAATATACTGAAATTTTCCATGAAAGAGCCCATTCAAGAAGCTAAAGAATGCTAATGTACACCTAAGCCTAATTGTAACCTAAAGAAAATCTTTTTGCTGTTGTAACTTGTAAGGTCCAGTCTCAGAAGACAAGATGTGTATACACACACACACACACACACACACACACACACACACACACAGAGCGAGGGAGCATGTCAATCTCCCAAGTCAAACTACTGCCAGTAGCTGGCCAGAGGCTACCACACGCTTATCCTTGACTAGCTGCATCATTTACATTTATATGCCAAGCAAAAGTCTCCTGCAGGCTTTCTGTTCATTCACCAGTTCTGAATAAAAACACCTCAGGGGAGAAAATGTGTACGAGTGAGTGAGTGACTGATGGATGCATTTGTTTTCCTTCAGTGCCTATCAATGTCCACTTGTGCACGGAGAACTTTCCATTCCACATTTTCTGGACTATCTTTGTTAGTTACATTTGTCTATTCTCATGAACTCCCATGAACAGCAAGTCACATGCTTTCATTTTCCTGAAATCACTTTCTGTTCCTCTTCATTCCACAAATGTTTCAGATCTGAGAGATGATCTGTTGTTCTTCAGCTTATCCCCCTTTTTAAACAGCATTACCCAGACTACATTCAGACAGCTCAAATCATATTTAGGCAAATCGTTATGCCTGTATGTAATGTCCAGCTTGGCTAGAAGGCAGACCTGGGATACGAATCAGGATAGTGGGCCGTAGATGAGGAGATATCATATCATGCCTAGTGTGTCAATGTGGATTTGCAAAAACAGGCAACACCCAAAATACACAAGAAGTGTTCAGGACTGTGACTGGTGATGGGTTGCACGGTTTTGGTTCTTGGCCTGGACGCTGCCCGTATTGAGTTTACATGTTCTTCAGTTTTCCACCCACAAGTGTTCGCCCCACTGGTATCTCTAAAGGACTTGTCAAACTTGCATCTTGTGTTTCCAGTTAAGCCCTGGCCCCCCACAACCCTAAACTGGATTTAGCAGGTATGGAAAGTCAGTGAATGTGTGAGAACTGGGACTGGACCTTTTCCTCAAATAAATCATAATCCATTGTGGAATCTGTGTGTTGGTACCGGTAACTGGCTGACTGCACAACGCTGGTCAGCGCAAATATGCAACATTGTCACTATAGCAACCAATCTGAATATACCACTGAATGTGACTACACTTCAAACAGCCAAAAGAGATTGGTCCTTTTATACACTGCAGATTATTGGCCTAAAAAAATCACATTTGAAAAAGAAAATGCTTTTTCCCTGCAATCTGAATGTAGTAGAAGTATTTTACAGAACGATAAATACTGCAATAACAGAGTCACACGGCATACTATGCGAGGTAGAGAATCCAAGTATTTGCCACTTAACGTAGATCAGATCAACTTACGTTCGCCTTAATATCCGAGGACTTAAGGTTTCTAATGAGAAATAAAAATGTGACAAAACAGTGTTGTGTGAAACTGGTGATCTTTCTGGGTGTCAGTTGTTGATGATACGGCAGCTGCGTTTCCCCAAAATCAGAAACATCAATTCCATCTTGAACTTTTTGTGTCGATAATATTTGAACCGTCAAAGATTTTGCAATCGATTGCAGCAATCGGTTTAAGACAATTCTGATCTTTTTTCATATGATACACCACCACCTTCCCATTGGAAAAACTTGACCTTGATCCAATATGGAGGCTGTCAAGATGTCGGCCATGATCAGGACATGACCTAAAAGTCCCCTCACCCATTACTTGCTGGGGTTTTCAGGTCTATCATTTCCTCTTTTGTTCCTGAAACAAAAGGGTGACTTTTAACTCACCCTGTATTAAATTAACATTACTGTTTAAAATAAAACAATATGTTCAAACTATGTGACAACCGTAACATCCAGTCCAAATGGATTTCCGGCCACGCTAAATGCTAAGTGAGGGCGTTAAACAGGGCATATCTATGGTATATCAAAGCAGTTCTAAAACCATCAGCCATATTCTTTAGAACCTTTGTTTGCGACCCACAAGAACATGGCTGCCAGGCAACTGAGCAACATGGACATCAAAAACTTGCCCTGCTGTCCAGTAATAAGGCCACCATTGACTGAGGCTTACAAACTAAGCTCACAGGGGGTCATTCTTATGAAATCCTCTCACAGACATGGTAAACATGATTCAGTTTGAATGCATTTGGCCACAAAGGCAATATTGAATCTCCTACTAACAGCCATTTACAGGCTAATCACTGAGAAATGGGATGGCTAGTTTGGAAACTCCTGTGGCTTTACCCACCAATCCAAAGACAAGCGTACAAGATGTACGCAATACTCGGGATTTATGTAAGATATTTAGGGTAACTCATAGAAATGAGCAAGGAAAGAATACTTTTGGAAATATTTGTTTTTCATTTGTTGGCTTTCTTAAGGTCTTAAAGGTTTTTTTTTTTTTTTTTAAATGAATCAGTCGTAATGAAGTTCAGCACACCTTATCTGGGTCCAGTGATTTAACAGTAATAAGTAAAGATGCACCGATCGATCGGCTGGTGACCAGTGTTGGCCAATTTTTGGTTGATTGGCCGTGGTTTCATATAACGGATTCTATGCAGGATTTACATTTACACTTCCAGCATTTAGCAGAGGCCCTTATCCAGAGCGACTTACAACTCATACCAGTCTCACAATCCAAGTAGTTTGTGGGTTAAGGGCATTGCTCATGGACCCAACTGTGGCAACTTGGCAGAGGTGGGATTTGAACCTTCTGGTCCAGAGCCCAGTACCTTAACCGCTAAGCTACCACAGTCCCACAGGATTTGGTCACGCTTGTGCCGCCACAAATAAAAAAAAACCCTTGCTTTTACTAACACTCAGAACAATAATAATACATTTAAAAGCGCATCACCGCACAAATTATGTAGAATTAACTAAAATAACAAAACAGAGCAGAGCCAGACACAAACCAACATCTGCTGCTGCCTTTTTTTAATGGTAGAAGTTTGCATTTAAAGAAAAGTTGAACGTAAAGCTGTCTGTATTATCTGCCATTTATAGTTCTTGGACGGAGAGAAAAATGATATATTCATATGATTGTGTCATATGATTTAAAGGGATCGGCCAAGAAAATTACAAATCGGTGCATGTCTGGGAATAAGCCTTGTTCCGAACTACTCTGTTTATTATGCTTAGTTTATTCAAGTTATTCTAGCCTGTAAAACAACCTAGAAACGCTCATTAAGGTCAGTACAGTAAGATAAAGCAATCAACTCCCAACTCGACGACGAGTTTATCCATCCTCATTGACAGTCACCATTAACCCAATTATTTATGAAAGCTTGTTTGTTTTGGGTAAGTTCTGTCTTGGGCAGTGAGGGATGTGTTTTAGCTCCAGCCCCTATTACACACAAGCACATCGTTAATCCTTCTCACATTATGCAAGGCTAATCTGTGCCAGAGGCCAGTTCTGATCTGTGCTCTCGGAGAACGCCACTGAGCGTGCTCGCTGGCTAGGCCCCTGTCATGTGGAGCGACCTTCCTGAGCTTAGGAATTATCACAGTAGGCATGCAAACGCGCGCGCACGCACACACACACACACACAGAGGCAGTGTCGTGCTCTTTCCTCAGATGACAGCGATGACAGTTTGAGAGCGAGATCTAAAAACGAGAAGAAACGTCGCTTTTATTCTGTTTACTACATACAAGTGAATTAACTTTGATGGTGAGGAGAAAGTTTCTAAAAGCATCAAGCGCAGCATCCAAGGTTCAGCGCAGATCGTTGTGTAGTTGCAATAAGAACTCATTACTTACAAGGGGTGTCCTTACACTTTTGGCCTTATAATGCACTTCATTTTTTGTTACTAACACTAACAAACGTATTTCTTTTAAATGTAACATTTGAGATCAACTGACGGCTACCCAGAATGCTCAGCTCCCCATAAGGGACAATTAATGGCGATAAACTGGGACAGGTGTGTAAAAAATAATCTTGTCTAAAATGGGTGCTGCGACGTAAAAAGATTATCGCAGGTAATTCTGACAATTCCCTGTCCAGAAAGCAGAAAGGCTATTATAGTTTAGATTAGTGCTAGATTAGCACCTAGGGATGTGCAATATGTATCATCTACAATCATTTCTTAACTGTTGTTTGTGCAAGATAACAATAATGAGTAGGTCAGTGACTTTGCGCAAAAAAAAAAAAAAAAAGAGAAAGCACACAAAAAAAATGTGGGTGATGAAGCCAGGTAGGATAGATTCCTGCACATGAGCTACTTGATAAATCAAGCCAGTGTTCTAGCTAAAAACGCATGAGAGAAATTAAATAAACTGCACTGGGAGACAAAATACAGACACCACCAGCCTTACGGTCTGCATTGGAAGATTTAAGTGCCAGATTTAAAACTGTAAATGCTGCTCGAAAGACGGCAATCAGCAAACGTTGTCAGAAAACAGACTTAAGACTTGCGTTAATTTAAAAGATGGTTCCGTTTATTGGAATTTCGTGATCAACAAAAGTGAGTAGAAATTGTGCCCAATTAGCCATTTTCCCTCCCCGGTATCATGTGACTCATTAATGTTACAAGGTCTCAGGTATGAATGGGGAGCATGAGTGTTAAATTTGGTGTTATCGCTCTCACACACTCTAATACTGGACGCTGGAAGTTCAGCATGGCACCTCATGGCAAAAAAATCTCTCTGAGGTTTGAAAAATAAGAAATGGGGGGGGGGGGGGGGGTTTGAAGAGGGCCCGGGCAATGCTCGTGCATAGGGTCCAGAACGTGGTACTACACCCCTGAGCACTTCCACATTTCTAAGTTCCCCACTTTCATCTTTTCCCCTTGGTTTTACCCACCAACGTAGAGTACTATTAAAAGCATGGTTTTAAACTGCATTAGCATTGCTAATGCCAGCGCTGCTTTCTCATGTTTAATTACGCTGGAAGTATAACGAGAATGTAATTAAGCAAGAATCGGCACAAAACACCAGTCGTTCGTTTGCTTCTCCAAAAGGCTTGTGATCTAGAAACATCATTTCCATCATGCAAAACTTAAAAATGCCAAGACTGCACAAACTAATTAAGAGCTTCTCAGGGTTTAATGTTGACTCTTAATTAAACTATTTTTTTTGCTGAAGTGATTGTAGTGCCTTAGTAACAATTCTGTTTTTCAATTCCGTGCATAAGAAAGTGAACTGTCTCCAACTTTAATTTGCTTATGCCATCTTCTCTAGCTGGTTTTATCAAGCATGCAAACTTGATGCCAAAGCAGATTGGCCAGCTGGACTTTAAACTAGTCCGACTAAATCCAGAAGGATGTGTTAGAGCCTCTCAATTAAAGCTAGACAGATGTTCAATATCACCATAAAAACTCCTACCTACATCCCGTTAAATAAAAAAAAAAAAAACACAGGATCAGAGAGAAATCAGTTCAAACCACCATCAAGTGGGGAAAGATGGCCATGAATTCAAGAATCAAGACGAGATGCCAAGAGGTCAGCAGGAATACAATTTGTTCAAGGAGATTTTAAATGTGGCCAAATCCTGTTAGCTGGCACCCACTAACCAGAAACCCAAGATTTGGAATCTGTCCTAGTGAATAAGGCTTGCAGCGTATATATGGACCCTGTTTTTGTGACCAGTAGGTACCCTGAATTAGAGACTGTACTCATTTTAAAAGAAAAATCGCTTACTTCAAACCTTATAGTGCAACATTCTGTGGCTAACTAAAGGTCAAGCGTCTGCAGACCTAAACCCTTTTGAGTATCTGTGAAGGAGTGAAAGGTCTCCAACATCCACCAGCTCTGTGATGTCATCATGGAGGAGTGGAAGAGGATCCCATTGGCATCCATGCCCAAGAGAGTTAAAGTGTTTTAAGCGTGTTTAAGGTAGGCTACACTATGATATACAGTATAGTAAACTAAGCGGGTTTGTCTGATGGTTATGAAAATAAAAGCTCAAATGAAATCTCATAATAAAACATCCCCATATTTTTGAAAGCAGCGCATTATAAGCGTGGTTCATTGAGCCATTGTTTTTTAAATCTGCATTAGCATTGTATCAGCCACTTTTTTTCCTGCCTTAATTAAGCTGATTAAGTCTAAAAGCAAGACTCTTTGTACCATATTCTATGAAATTCTGATCCCTTACCAGACAGTCAACCGCAGTTTGTTCCACGTTAACGTCGTTGTTTTCTCCCTTTACTTAGGTCGTATTCTCTCGCTCTCGTGTGTCATGTTATCAGCTAACCTATTTTTATACTGACACTTCGAATCGTGTTTAAATTAGCTTCTCCGTTTGCAGTTCTTCCCGCTGACTAAAGTGTACACTGTCACATAAATGAAGACTATTCATTGCTTTAGGATTCATTCATTTGCGGATCAGTTAGGAAATGTATGTGAGTAAACAAAGCTGTGTTTGCACAGGAACGAGGAACCTGAGGGACGGAAAAAGTGGGCAAATACAAGCTAAACTACATGGCAGGGCTCCAGGTCACATGGAAAGTCAGTTTAGAAGAGCAAAGTGAGACATTAGTGGGTTATTGATGCTCAGATCCTCACTGGTTCATCTGCAGCTATTGTGGTGTTTTGTGTGTACTGGCAGAATCCACCCGGGTTTAGATTTCCTGATGAACAGAGCAGCGTCTGATCTGCATGTATTAATTGCCTGTCCATTTCTGATACGGCACTCTTGCCTCACCCAAATCTCTATCAAGTCACAATACATGGCACTAGTCAGCCATTTTTAACTCCGTCTTCCCACTGCTGACATGCAAGGCCAAGACAAATAAAACATGAATAAAGCAAACCCAAGGCTACACACAGCCTCCATTATTACTGAACTGCACCTTTTTTTTACTTCCCTAGTTTCATATGAAGGCAGAATGTGCCAGTTTATGCATATAAAATGCACATAGCCTGCAGCTTCAAGTTGCAATGTACATCACAGGGGTGGAAGCCTTTATATTGGTGTAGGCAAAGTTGGGCATGCAGGTTTCAAATGTGTTCAGAATACAAAAGTATATATTAGCATAGAGCCCATTTTGCTACGTGCTTAAAAATACGTACGCTCACCAGCCACCAGCCAATGCATTCACACGTTAAAATGCCCGTTAACACAAATAGCTAATCATCCAAGCAGAATGCAGAAAAAAGATGATTAGAGTGGTTGAATGTGGTTGTTGGTGTTAGGCGGGCTGGTCTGAGTATTTTAGAAACTGCAGATTAACTGGCATTTTCATGCACGGCTATCTCTAGGGTTTACAGAAAGTAGTCAAAAAAAATTAAAAATATAAACTAAATGTTCCCAGGATGTTTCAAAGTTTTAAGGTCTCCGAACATTTGGGGACCCTTTAACTAACATTCTCAGAATGTTCGAACAACTAAAAACGAACACCGCCAGAATGTTTGGGGAACCAAAATCTAAAATCCGGTCCAAACAAAATGTAAAAGTTTCCAAAATGCTCTGGCGATCAAAAAAGTATCATTCTAAGATTCCCAACTGAAAGTTCCCAGAACATTTTTGGAAACATTTGACCATTTCAGCAGTCTAATATCATAACCCACCACTGCACGAACCTGGGATTCAGTGCTGACCTCTGAGGGAGGTAAGACCAGACAGGGGATCATCCCACAGTGCTTCGACTGGGATCTGGCATATGGCACACGACAGAAAGAAAGAAAGGCAGATAAACTGGTCGATTATTAGAACACTTGGATGTCCGAGAAAGCTTTGTGATCATGATTATATAACGATCAATTGATTAGCCTTGTTCCAAGCAAAGCATTTATTACGAGATAACTCCAGGGCAAATGACTGAATCTTAGTGTGTACAACTAGAACGACACAGAACCACAAAATACGCAGGACACTTCGGCAAAATATTACCAGTCTTGAAGTGGAAGACGCTTCCGTGCATTCCTCGGCTCTGTGCTGGTTATCATGAACGAGCCACAGGCTTCAGGTTAAATAAGCCAAGCTAGCAGGGATATTTTCCATCACGGCCTCTTTGCTCATCTGCCTGGAAAATCCGCTCGCAAACAAGAGCTCAATTCAGAGCAGAGACAGAGAAGGTGGACGAACAATCGTACCGAAATCTTTCTCGAGGGAAATTCAGTCAAGCATCGCCTCTTGATCTTGCCGTGACAAAACGCTATCAGTGTTTGCTGAAGGGACTGAGTGCAAAAGCAGAGAACCACTAGAAGTGTCCTGTGCTAGAGAACGTCACCTGACTTCTAGGCATCCAATTCTGGGCTTCACGGGCAAGAAATCAATGTGGAGCAGCGTGGATGGTAAACATGAGCAAAAATGCATTCACTGCTTTGATTTCTCCAAGGACCAAGCAGAAAATGAATGTCACATATAAAACGAGCCTCAGAAGGATCATAGTACAAGCTGCGATCTTTTACATTTTGCATTTGAAGCAATTTAGCAGATGCCCTTATCTATAGGATAACTAAACTAACGTGAGGAGCCAAGCGTTGTAGCAGAAGGTGAATCCTCTACCGATCTTCAGGTGTCAAGCAGACAACCTCAAGTGTTCCTCAACAATTTAAGTGTATTTGACAGGATCCATTTTTCTTTCAATCCAGACCGTTGGTCCCAGCCAAAGACAATCACCCCAAATGAGAATGCTCATATCACCGTGATTCATAGTAAGTATGGTGTATTTAGGAGATTATAAATTTCATTATGAAGACAATACAGATGGAATAAAAATGAAACAAAAAATGTAAACGTCTGTGACTTGCCATAAGCAGTGATCGGCAAATGTAACCGATTCTGTGCCGTTCACATTTAACTTGTGCAGCGGTGACGGTGGCACAAACACAGCAGCTCACGAACAGCACAGCGCATTCACTGGTCAGATCTCATTAAAAACGCCTCAGCCAGTCAACGTTTTTGTTTTAAGGTTTTACTAAAAGGCTTTGGTTTGTTGACATTGAATTATTTTACTTACAAATTGCACTTTTATTCAGAAATATAAAACATGCACCCTGAACCTCCCCTTATTCGTTTGTCGTTTGTTATTCCTTACTCATTTGTATTATTATATTTTGAAGCTGTGATAATTAAATACAAAAAGGTTTTTTAAATAGTAGTGATTGTGTGTGTTTTTTATTAAAGAAAAATTTGGAATGGGAAAAAAAAACAACTGATTTTATAGTTCCTTTAGAAAAGCCTTGTTTGGGTGGTATGCTGTGATTGGTTTTTCGCCAAATGCTTTATTTTACCTGTATTTTACTTGTACATTCCCTAGAATTATCTATCAGTTCAATATATTATAATTTTATCTAATGTAATATTCTTCGAATGTTCATTTGTCAATACAAATCATATGATCAGCAAAACAATTTGAGTACAAAGTTGAATCATTGGAAAAAAAAAAAACAAAAACGATTACATACATTCCAGAATTGATTGGGATTTGCTTATGGTTTAGTCCATACTTGACTATGGACCAGTCGTATCATATCAATATCATATTGTAATGTTACTGAACGATTGTCACTCTTCAGGTACTCCCATAAATAAAAAACAACCCCTCATTTTTGTGAGCAGTGTACTTTATGGAGTTTAAGTAAGGTGACTATGGAGAAAGGTCCATGACAGTCAGCACATCGATCATTTTCTTTATGGTTTTGAACCAGGAGCCAAAGAGCCAAGATCCAGTGGCCTCAGGTTTTTGGACGCCCCGCTGTATATCCGTTTCCATGCAGGAGGATTGATTTTCCTAGAAAGTCAAAATGCATTTCTTTCTACCAATAACATCAAATTCATGTTTATTTTGTCCTAGATAGCTACAGCACTGCCACTAAGCCAATAGCACAATCGAAGGACCATGACAGTACGGCAAGACAAAACGAGATAACATCTCCATTTTCTAATCAGTTCTGCTGGGAAGGCTGCTGTTCGTACTTGCTTGGTGCAATTAGTCTGTTCTCTAGATTGAATTATTGATCTGTCTTTTAAAGGCATTTGACAGTGGTTACTTCACAAGACCAACACTAAGTTCAACCATGTTCTGAATTTTTTTTAACGTCGCATCAGCGACCATCTCAGCGACACACACAAGGTTATATCCATACACATGTTCATCTCAACACCAGTAACACACACACACACACACACACACACACACACGGCAATATAGAGTAATCAGTTAACCTAACAAGCATTTCTTTGGACTGTGAGAGGAAACCGGAGTACCCAGAGTAAACCCACGCAGAGAGGACATGCAGACTGTTGCAGACATGCTGACCGAAACACCGTGCTGTCCTGTATTTGATATTTTAGGTTGACGTACTAATATTGTATCTCAAGATCCCAACTACTATCCACCTCTGATCCTAACCAGGATAAGCCGGGAAAAAATCATGACAAACAAACCCCAATAATCCCAATAATAACCCCTAATACTTGTAAAGGACTTTAGTGCAATTAGCCATAAGAATGTGGCTAATCCAGAGCAACTAAGAACTGATGTAGTCTTCCAAGGTACAGCACGCAAAAGTATTTGGCCACCATTAGGTTAGATATACCACATACCAGATATATTTCCAGCGATTGTCTAGTGATCAGATATAATTATTTCTCAGTCTGATTTACAAATACAGGAAACTGGTATGCAGTATTGACAAGCTGAAAAGAAATCTGGAAAAAAAAATTCTATAGGCTTCTATCTTAGATGACACTTGAGAAATAGCAGCATCTGGCAGCTTCATCTGGATGCCAAGTTGACCCTGCAGTCGGAAAAAGCTTGAAAAGGAATGATCGTCAGGAAGGGTAGCAGCCAAGAAACTTTTCAGAAGTCAAAAGACTGCATGGATCTCACTCGCTTTAGTTTTAGCCTTACTGTCTCAATGTCTCATCAAGTTTATTGTTCCCGAACGTTTGAGCTTGTTCCTACATGGCATGTACAGCTTCCACACTGAACACATGGCTGTGTCTGCTATAGATGCCCACACCCGCATGAAGATCCCTAAATTCTCTTCAGTACTGTGCTGTTTAGAAAGACTATTAAGTTGACCAAAAAGCTCCCAAAACACAACGGAAATCTACTGCTTCCTCATCATTAACATGTGTCAGCTGTGGTCTCATGTTTGTGACACTGTTGCTGCTGTGTGCTGCACAAAATGAATGTGACTGGAACAGAATCAGTTATATGAGACTGATTGGCCGAATACGCTAAACATTGTCCAATTACAGTCATGGGCAGATCAATCAGTCCTATCACTAATAAATTATGCTCCATTTTTTATAACCATTCAGATAACTTGTAAACACTAGATTTGGACACTTGCATCGATTTAAGAATCATATTTCCAGCTGCCATTTTCAGTTTTCACACCATCTGCTATTTAAACCTCTTGTTTAATGTGGTCAGGGGCAAAGCCATGCACGGTCAGATTTTCCAAACAAAGTTCCAGCCTTTGTTCCCTTAACTCTGCTTACTTGTTACCTACGACCATCCCATTACCACTCTGTTCAATCAAACGTCCAAAAACCTATTTTTCTCTTATGGACAATAAAATGGAAGGTGCTGTTTTTAAGTGGCTGAAATTTCAGTTCATCTCTACCCCCTTGGGCAGGCAAAATATTACTCAAGCTAATGGGCACTAATAAGTAGATGCCGATTTCTTTAACCCCCCCCCCAAAAAAAAGGGACTGTGAATTGAACTATGAACCAGAAAATCCAGGGTTCAAATCCCACCTCTGCCAAGTTGCCACTGTTGGGTCCTTGAGAAAGATCCCATTGCTAGGATTTAAGCAAAGCCACAATTGCTGGGATTGTATCAGCTCTAAGTCGCTCTGGATAAAGGTATCTGCCAAATAACAAAATCTAAACATAGTACAAAATGTTTATCTATTCAGAATGGTTCATAATCAGTAAGGCAAGACTAAACATGGTGATAACAATGAACAAACAATGAAGTCTTATTCTGACAGACTGACTATATTATTATAAAAAGTATAAATACTCAAAGTCAGCACATTGCAAAAGCTCTGATAAGTTAGTGGCTTATTCCATGATCCCCCAACAGCCTACGGTGTCAAACACTGGAATACATCTCTACATAAACGGATTTTGCATGCATGATAACATCAAGACTGTGTCACCTCAATGGTAAATCCGATCTTATATGCAAAGGGCGGGTCTGATCCTACATCTGCATCACACACCACTTCCTAAATGATTTCTCACTGCGACATTCAGATGAATATTTATGATCTCCCAGCAAATACCCAGTACATTAAGACTTTAAGGGCCTAAAAGATTTTTTCAGATTCACCCTAGATATCCATGCAGTGGGTAAAAGCGATAGACGTGATGTACCTGCACGAGCTGCATCAGGAGTCATGATGAGTGAAACAGGCTGCTCCTACATCCCATATCTGATTCCTAAACACATACACACATGCATCTGCATCACGAAATTCTTATCCGAGATCAGATGTGTGGACAGGATTTCCGATTCACTGTGCAGACCGATCGGACCGGTCCCTGTATGCTTTTGGCACCTGCGTTGAGATTTCATGTTGCCTACAGACGCCATTCAGAACCGTGGAGATCGTGCACTGTTGCAAAAGCGACCTTGTGGGTTATACTGCAGATTTTGATCTAAGACATCAATTCCAGACAAAATCAGAGCCCAAAGCACTACTATTAACATCATTGTAAAATGATCTTCTCAGGACCTTCTCACTCATGCAAACACAGTTTGTACAGAGCAAGTAAGAGCACCAGGCATGATGTACTACCCGTCAAAGTTATGACTGCACAAACGCCACTATTTGACAGTTTGAGCTGAAACTTAGTGGAAATAAACGGTGTATGACAGCAGCATCTCCTGTTGTTTATCATCTCCATGACGCTGAGGCTACTAGTGAAGACTCGGCTCTTTAAACCAAACCTCATCCAAACCGAAGTGCAGCCGTTTCCCTCTCGCAAGCGTTTTCCTTAACCGACAGTTTTGCCAGCACACTGCGCACAGAAAGCTTTAAACCAGTTATAAAACGTTTGTTATGGCTCACCTGTGCTCGCTTGGTTGTTATTTCAGCAGTGTAACGGAACAGGCGCCCCGCCCGGCTCCACCATCTTCCTCTGCCCCTGCGTGAATGTCGCTCAGCCCGGGAGTCGATTCCGAGAAGAATCGATTCTTAGATTCAACGCCTTGGAAGTTAAGTGTCGACTCCAAAGATTCGGTCGCCACTGATAATTTTACTCTGCAGCGATTACTAATGTCGTATTTGATGTAGGAAAACTAAAAAATAAACGCAGAACAAGTAAAAATAAATAAATAAATTAAAAAAAGCAACAGTTCATGATTTTCCACAGAACCCATTTAACCAGAGGACACTGTCTGTTTCCTCATCAATATCTCTAGCCATGTAAGCTTACTACAACCCCAAATCAGAAACAAGGTGGAACAGTATGGCAAATGCTAATAAAAACAACTCTTTACATTTGTTTATTTGATTAAAGACAAAATGAATCCAGTATATATTGTGTTGTCTTGTCAGGTTAATATTAATAATCATTCATTTTTGCATTGCAGGTCCACTTTCCAAAGAAAGCTCAGACAGATGTGATTTAGGGCTTGCGAAATAATTGTGTGATTTCAAACAATTGATGTCGACAGGTGATTATAATCATGATTTGGTCCATAATCAGTTTCCATGCCAGTCTTTGTGGAACATGGGAAGAAAAGCATAAGAAAATGACAAATGTCTAAATATAATATTTCTCAAAGAATCGATGTAAATATCAGGCTCACAAAATATAGGATATATATTATATTATATTTAATGTGAGTAGTATATTTCTCCCACAGCAGCACATATTTTCATTAAGGATGGAATCTGGAGGATTTTTTCAGTCCGTAAATGGCAAGAACGCCGCTGCTGACCAGTATTCTCTGAAGACCAGTGATCTCTGATCTCTCAGATGGCACTGCATCAAGAACCATCATTCATCAAAAGCTGATACAGTCAGATGGGGAGGGGTTTGTTACTATGGCAAACCTCTATCAAGCACTAGAATACAGAGTTACAGTGGCAAATGGCAAACATATTCAGGAAAGTTCATGCACTCAACAAGACAATGCAAAACGAGCCCAATCAGAACAAAAAGTTAAGACTGAGGATCCATTCCAGTCTTCCTTAGGGGAACATTGTCAATAAGTGCAGAGAAAATAATTGAAATATTTAAAACCAAAGTGGAGATTGATCAACCCTTTTCACTCTGCGTCATGACTACTATAAATAAAAGTCCCCGGGGGAGTGCCTTTATCGTATTAAAGCCTGTAAGACAGGACGCTGCAGAGAATGACGCTACCTCATTTTGGGAGGGAGAGAGGAGGTCTTCAGGAGGTGACCAAGAACACCAATATTTCACCCTATCCTCCACATCTTTAGACTGTAGCGTCTGTGGGTAGATCAGCGTGGGCTAGTCGTTAAGCATTCAGGAGAAGGAAGAAACAAATGCACAGATTTTCCAGACATTTTATTTCGTTGTAGACGACCGACAAAACAGTTATATTTAATATAAGTCTTTTTAATCTATAAATAAATAGAACACATGGACAAGATTGTTATAGTTGGAAAAAGGGGAAAAAAAAATACAGTACCTTTTGTAAACTTACCTAAAGATAAACGGCATATCGTAAAACCCTAACTACAAAACTACTTTTCTCTCCCAAAGCACGATGAATGTTATGAAAATGTATCTGCATAGATGCACCAGCACAGCTTAGTCATGGCAAAACAAGCTTTGGATTTACAGATGTATAAAGACTGCAAATTAGTTTAAGACACTATGAATTAATGTACTGCAGGATTGTTGGAGAACTAGCCCTAAAACGTACAAAACGGGACCTTCTCAAACGGGACAGCTTTCTCTCTGACGGTAAAGACATGGCTCTGGATCAGCAGGAAATTAGCACGATGGCAGAACATTTACAGCAGTGACACAATAAGCATGAGACGCATGTGAAAGAAATTGTTTTTTTTCTCCTGTTTGTGCCAGTTTGGACCTTGGACGGAGAAAGACCATCAGGTATTTGATTCTAATAATACGAGCATGTAACAGCAATGGTAGCCATTAGTCACTGCGCTACGAGTAACAGAGAAGACAACTATAAGGCGGGTAACATGGAATAAAGTGACTGTATGGAAGTCAGTTTTAAGTGAGTGTTCGTTAGTGAATCCAAAAACCTTCCTGTCAGTTAATCAGCTGAATGTTCTTAATGTATACTGCTTACAAAAATTAGGGGGGATTTTCAGAAATATCCCATAATGAAATCGCCCCCAATTCTGAGCAGTGTGTATGAAACCATGAGACTTCAAACACAAGTGAACAATAAACACGTTAGAATAATGACAAGGCAGTTTACCTTTCAATGCATTTGGTTGAACAGGAGAAGTACAGCAAGAATCGGGTTTATTGCTAAGTAAAACCAGCAAGCTCCAAACTCCTGAAAAGCTGGATTTAACAAGAACAAAGTGAAACGGGTCCACAGGCATTTGTTCTCTATACAAGCATGGATCACTTCATTGTGTAGCAGTGTGCAAACAAAATCTCCTAATATTAATATTATATGTTTACAAACAGGGCAGTCTGGTCTAGACCTTAAACACATTCATGTCAGGTTGAGAATATATTTAGTTTGTAAGCCGTATCTAGGGAGCTTGTATGAATACTCCAGCATTGTTCAATTCTATCAGTTCTATAGTTTTGACATCAAAGCTCCAACGGCTTGCACTGAGGGCCACTGGTCAACAAGCGTGCTGGACTGTGCTACGCTCCACATAATCACTCAACCACACTTTCCAGCATCTCAATCACAGTTTGCTGTTGTAGCAGAGGTGCGATGAACCCTCGTTTGACCTTCCTTTCCTCCTGAATGGGCTAAAGGCACAACCTCTAAACAGAGTCCCCATGGTGGTGGACTACAATGTTAGACCACTGCACCACCAAACCAACCAAGTGTCAAGACAAACTTCACTTCCCCGCTCTGTCCATATCCTTTTTACGAGTGCAACACTCCAACAGAGATTCCCGATTACGGTGACAGAAAATCCACATGGAAGAACAGACCAGGCTTGCCTTGTCTTTGTCCGTGCATAAACTCTGCCACCGTTGATTCTACAAACAACTTTCCCTCACTCACACAGGACCAAATGTGACTGGCCAGGCACCAGAGGCACCATCAAATGGGTGAATAAGACCGCTGCATCACCTAAACACCAACGTGTCCTGTCTTGATGCAATTTTAGCTACCTATATATTGTTTATTAGATCATCTGGATTAAGATCATGACCTGATCATGACCTGATAGAAACCACAAGAGTCTTATATGCACCATAAACTGAGAGGCTTGCAGGTTTTACCATTTCAAATACCACTGAGGATTTGTACAGTGGCACAAAATGAATGCACTACTAGCAGAGGATAATAAAACGGAGGTAACGGACTATGTCTCTGGCAATTATTGAGTAGATAAATCAGGTGGCTCAGCACAGAAATGTGTTTTTTTTTCTGGACTTTGGCCCTGAAGAATTGGAGCAATAAATCTGTAAATTCCTGTAATAGATAACCACTAATTAATTGCTGATAAATGTGGCAAAAATAAATATTAATAATAATAATAAATACTGTATTTTATGTCAATGTTAAACTTTATTGGATGAAATGGAAATTGAACTCTGGACGGCAGTAAACCTTACCACGACAAATCGCTGGCTTCCTACCACAGTAACAAAGGCTTATCACACAGACACTATATAAAATTATTGACCTAAAACACCTTTGAAATGTGGAAGCAAACCAGACTATTTGCACAAATGCATGGAGAACATGCAAACTCCACACATTCAGCAGCAAGGTCATGATTTGAACCCAGATCTCTGGAGCTGTGAGGCATCAGCTAGAAGAATTACACCTCCAAGGGGTCAGGGTAAACACTTTCCTATAGAGGTTTGTGTATTGGTGAAAACAGCTTCACATGCATATATTCAATTATTATGCATATAATCATTATTTTTCAACTACTTTTTGAAAGGGAGGTATGCTTGTGTTTAAGCACAGACAAACTAAGGGCATTATTAAACTTCTGCATTTTTTACACAGTTTCTCGTCATTATTGGAAAGCAGCCATAAACAACTCATCGCGAATAAAATCTGCAGTTCTGAATGAATTTGAAACCCTTCCTGATGCTACCAACTTTTTTGCTAAATGATTAGACTGATGTGCAATTGTTTCATAAATTCAACAGCTGTCAAAACTGCTGTCTGAAATCACACATGCTACAAATAAAGGTTGAAAAACGCTGGATTATTCCTTCTAGGCATGTCAAAAAGTCTTAAATATCTTTACAGTCAATAGAAAGTCTCTCTATTTAAGCGGTATAAATAGTATACATGTAACCCAGAAGCCTATTTTAAACTACTAGACCTCCACAAGATACCACCGATAACGTTACAAGATTTGCTCCTTTTTAAAAGGCATTACTAGAGTCTAAAAGTACGACAAGTGTTTCACCACCACGCATCTTTTCGTTCGCATCTTTTTTCCCCCTCTTTTGCATAATTATACACTGCTCACAAAAAGTGGGGAATATTTTAACTAGGGGATAGCTCATGTTGAAATTCCCTACTTTTTGTGAACGGTGTAGTTCAAAACTAGTGTTACAAATAAGCAGCATTTGTTAACCCAGGCCTGTTAAAGCCTTCGGTTTTGGGTGCAGAACAGTAGCACCATTCAGCAAGTGTTAACTTTAACTTAATTAATGTATGGATTCTCAATACCATCCACAGGATTCACACTGTAGTGCAAATTCCCCCTCAGAAGGAAAACTCTTGCAGCACAAGACGAATAAACTCTCAGTTTGTGCTTTAATGAGATTCCTCTAACAGCACAGCGCCTGTTGATCAATGTCCATGAACTGCATCGCCTCTTAATTACAGATTATGCTTCTGAATGTGAGACTTTATAGCTAGTTGGGTTGTAGCGATGCCCCGAAATTTCATTCAGAAACATACACTCAGCACTCGTGTACCCGAGTACATGTATACGAGCCAATCGGTTTGCCTGTTTAACAGGGAAATGGGGTTATTTTTATAAACACTTTATACAAGGGATTTAAATAGCAGAGGATGTAATTGAAAAGTGCACACTGGTGGGGCAGGGCTGGAGGCGAGAGATCAAAACATGTACAGTTGTGACTGAGATTGAAAATCTCTGGCTGCTTGAGATTGAAAAGTATTGGTGTTTTGTCAAAAGTTAAGGTTTTTTTTGCCGGGGGGGGGGGGGGGGGGGGGTTTCTAGAGGTCTCGCTTTTGAAAGAGTATTTATTTTTTTTTGGCCTCAAAAGGCCATGGCTCAGTTTCTGTCTCGTTTTGGGACATTTGCCAGATGCCCTGGTAAATATCAGTTTCACGTCGACTGGATCCCTAACAAAGTCAAACAGTTTGTTAATTACTAATAAATTTAAAGCAAGAAGGAGGATGATCACTACCCTCCTTAATTGTGCAATTCCCCAATAAAAAAATGGAAAAAATAAACATTAAAAATAAACAACAACAATATTAACTTATCATGGATTTCTGTCTGGACAGAATTCTATATAAAGACCAGTGCAGGTATTTCTGCCACTATGGACTATTGGATGCGTGTGGGAGATTCCAAACGGCACCGAGAAACAGTCCAAGGTTCATGTTCCACAGGAAACTTTAGGATGAAAACAGCATTTTTGGTTTACAAATGTAGTTTGTCAGTGTTTGTTAAGCACTGATGCTCGAAAAGCATATTGTCCAACACTGTTATGTAGCATGATGCGATGAAACATCATCATATTGCCTAGCCAAGCCAAAGATAATTCTGTTACTAAAACTGTAAAACCTTCTGGACTGAGAAATACCAATGATCATTTAAAAAAATTAACCTTGATTTAAAAAAAAAAAATAAAAAAAAAAAAAAAAAGCAAAGCTATTAAAACTTCTTGCCCAGGTAAGAGAAAATGTTGTCCGTGTGGAGTCATTTTAATTAAATAATTACATAAATTTGCTGTAACCAACCTTCATGTGAAGGTTTCAATCATAGTTAATTTGTGCAGGGCATTTAAATAAATGTTCAGTTTTGGTACTAGTGTATCAAAAACTGCACCGCTCACAAAAGTTAGTGGGTATTTCAAAATGAAATATCCCAGAATTAAACATCCCTTATGTTTGTGAGCAGTGTAGTTTTACCCAATACTATATTATTTCGGTGCATCACTACCTTTAATGTTTGCATTGGCAACACATTTTTACTTATCTTGCAAATAAAATTGGATCTAACCACTCTGTCCGTTGCTGGAGTCAAAGACGAAAATCCCAAGAATAATACTACGGTAACGTAACCCAATCCTGCTCAGCCATAATTAACATATACCATTACTGGAGCAAATGAGGTCGCCTCACAAGCGGGTCAATTATTAGGCGATTTCTCTCTGCAAGGGTCCATACAGATATTTGCAGTGGTGCCTGAAAGTTTGTCAACACTTATTTTCTAAAAGATTATATACGTATATATGAATAGTCGGATTTTCACACAGGTTCTGAAAGGAGATCAAGAGAACCTAATTAACAAAACGAGAAACTTATTATACAAGGTTATTCTCCGGCTGAGGAAAATGGGCCAACATTACACACCTGTGAGCAGAGCATTCGGTTTTGAATCAATATGACATGACAATCAGTTACCTGGTTAGGGGGTTAAGTTGGGTCACAGTGCATACTGAAAGGAAATCCTGCCACTGACAGAATCCTATTGGATCGTCTGTGTCCGCAAACACACAACTAGCATAATACGTTCACATATCTGTAATCTACTTTTAAGACTTGTGAAAATCTGATGACATTTGGGGTATGCAGAAATATAGAACATTCTAGAAGCTTCACAAATGTAAGTATTGGTTAGAATGTAATAGTTTTATACTTATCACTGACTAACTTTTTTTTTTTTTTTAAATGCTATTGTAATGGTCAGTCCCTAACATATACTGTTAAATCTCACGAGCACTACCAAGCTCCTGTGTACTTACTATGTGAAGCGTTAATAAATACTTCCTTAAATAACCAGCGGCTTAAGTAAGAAACTGCTGAATGTGTTTGTGCTTACATTGCTGACAGCGGCAAACTGCGCCGACATTTGCATAGGACTGTACAAAAGGAGGAAAAAGTGGATGAGGAGCAGTTTGGGTTTCGATGTGTACGCTGAATTCTCTTAACAGGAAGTGCATGACCAAAGGCAGCATCATGAGAATGTCCTGTAAATGCTGAAGTTGTGCAAGATTCAAAGAAACGTGAACGTTTAGAAAAACGGAATATCAAAAGCTGCAAATAAGTGACAACAGACCTGAGATCTTAAGTACCTGAACTAAAGCAGACCAGTTTTCATCGTGAAGGGGAATTCACTTCTCGGACAGTCTGGTCTTTCTCGATCAGCAGTGGGTGGATGCTGCCACAACTGGGTTGATCTATCGAGGCTCTTCCACTTTGCTGTAGTCAAAGCTTGGTCTACTGACCTATAACAGAGTCCAGCCACTTCCTGTAAGCATTAGCAAAGCGGTCCTGTTCAGGGCTCCTGCAGCTGCTGAGGATTTGTGAGATGAATTTATGTTCTGAGAGGAGCGAGGGGCAGGGCTGTGAGGGTCCTCGCTTCAGCCGTTTGCTGTCCTGTGTGTAGCCTCCATGCTTACTGCCCTCCAGTGCACAGTCAACGTCCATGGCCTGGGTGATCCTGCCCTCATCATTGGTGCCTGTAGCCTCACTATGGCAGGTATGGGTATGGGCTGGATTCTGAGGCTCGGCCCCCCGATTGTGTTTCCGCCAGTTGTGCCACAGATAGAAGACGTGCCGTCTGGAGGAGGGACAAGAGATCATTCAACGCAAACTGCTCATTAATAAGAGATGTCAGGAAATAAACTAGCAAGGTGTCCATGCCAGTACGAGTGCATCCATCATTATAACAATAATTCAACTGTTCACTCAACTAAGCAAAATGTGATTTAAGAGAAAATAAGCACTGGTGGTCACAGGCTTTTGGTTCTCATTGCATCCAACTGTTGGGAAACCAGTAAGTATAGTCATATTACATGTACCCAACAAAAAACTAAACAGTAGCAGTTCAATTTCAACGCAAGTGTAAATTACCTGAACATAAAAAAAAAATAAAAAAATAAAGTATAAATAACATTCGCTCCACATTCGCTCCTGAGGTTCCAGACAAAGATAAAGATTGAAAATACATAACCACAGGTGACCTCTGGCTCTGCAGTGCAGGATCATCTATCAAAGCTTAACGCTGCACCATAAACACATCAGGTCTGTCTAGGAGAAATCAAGGACAGTCTACTGGAGACAAGGACAACGTGCTCACGCAGCACACGGCACTCCCACTGTGATCAAGCTGGAGCATTTCCATCAGCACAGCGTGCAGCAGGAGGACACACTGTACCTGACTGCCAATCCAGATGCTGATTAATATGGAGAACCAATGAATGGAACTCCAGCTAAAAGTGCAGCACAGATCGATTGGTTCAGAGAGGGCATTAACATTATGTGAAGAATACAATGCATTCATATTGCTTAAATAATCACTTCTAGTATAAATAATCACATATAGTGTGCCTTGTATTACTTCAATCACAGCTCCTGGTCACCCAGCTGCCAACCAGTTTACAGGCATGTTCCATTTAATGTTACACTCAGTTCATGCCACAGGAATTGGGAATGACTGGACCTGTGGCAGCTTGGCAGAAGTGGGTTTTGAACCCTCTGCTCCATAGTCCTGTACTTCAACTGCTAGGCTAGACATGGACCCTGGTCAGAACATTATTTACAGCTTGGTACAAGTAAGCAGAGGAACATTGGATGCACAGTTTCATAAGACCTTGGTCATTAGAGCTAACAGATGATCAGATGGACTTTAGAAAGATGACCAGCAGAATAAACATACACATATGCGTGTTTAAACTCCCCAAAGTGTTTGCCATTTAGTCTATCAATCTTTGGCTCAAGATTGAATAGGAGTGTAAAAGATGTGAACAAATTGTATTTAACCATTTAAACATAACATTTTTAGTTATGCCATGTGCATGTATGAACCATCTTTGGTGCAGGCTTTATATCCTTTTAGGTTATTAATTACACTGACATGGCACACAGTCAAACACCGAGTTAATCAATTCCAGGAAATCTGTATAGCTATATTCCATCTATTCTATTCTAGTTCTAATTAAATGAGCAGTGAATAGAGCTTCTTACATAGAAACCTTACACTATACAGGTAGATGTAGCATTAAAAAGCATACAAAGATGATCTCTAGTGACTACAGTAAACAGTGACAACAGATTGCATTGGATTACTAGCTCAATCAGAACAGAAAGCGCCACGCAGAAGAAGCAGCCATTTTATGATGGCTTAAGTTTTATTTACTTACGATGGAAACCCAATAATTGTAGTGTGTTCAAAGTGAGAAGCTATTTACAAGATTTACACACTTTCTTCTGTTTGTGCCAGAACTGATTGTCAAAAAAATGATTTAAAAAAATGTGAACTTTGAACGCAAGGCATCCCATTTGCTCCTGGAATTCCTTGGGTGCTGACATATGTACACCTGTACCCACAATACAAAGTCCCACAAAGTACCCAAAGTCCAGCCCATGGTTTGAACCCAAGGTGCTCAGGAACTGCTGTTTTAAACCACTTTTACAAGAGTAAAAATACATAAAGTTCATAAGCATTTTGGATTCAGAAGTCATAATATGCAACAAAACCTTGCATGCATGCATATATATACATGCATATATATATATATACATGCATATACACGTGTATATATACATTATATATA
>JAUZST010038090.1:0-27419 GCA_034779995.1 Parotocinclus haroldoi | reverse complement strand
ATTATTGTTATTATTATTATTATTATTATTATTATTATTATTATTATTATTATTATTATTATTATTATTGTTATTATTATTAATATAGCAGCAATAATAGTTCTATTGTAATGTAGTGTTGTAATATGGTTTTATTGTAGTACTATGTATTAGTATTAATTCTTCTTCTACTTCTTCTTCTTCTTTTTCTTCTTCTTCTTCTTCTTCTTCTTATTATTATTATTATTATTATTATTATTATTATTAGTAGTAGTAGTAGTAGTAGTAGTAGTATTATTATATCTTTTTATTACTTGGGTTGTTGTTATTATTATTTTACATTATTACTATTACTGTAATTATAGCAGCAATAATAGTTGCATTTGTTTATTATTATGATTATTAATAACATTTATATTGATTAATTATTCTTAATTATTATTATAACAGATATTTATGTAAGTGTGCCTCTTTAAATAATATTGCTGTATTTCTCATTTCATCACTAAATCATGTTGCATAGAATAAATAATATCGAACTATAAGTGAAGTCCAACGCGGCTTGAATGACGTCACTGCGTATTACGTCATTGCATACCATCAATGTACAATGAACAACTCAAACAACTGTGAGCTAAAAACCTCGCTCAGGAACCCAACAGCAGTATCAACACCAATAACAACAACAACAATAATAATAATAATAATAATAATAATAATAATAATAATAATAATAAACACCTGTACTATAAAAATTCCTGATATAAAACATGTCAGTGATCTACTGTAATGACTAAACTTACAGCCAACGCTGAGTTGTATGTAGTTTTCATAAAAAAAATAGGGCGTGGCTCCTCTCTAAATGCTGTTTGATCCGATTGGTCGATGGTCGTGACGTCATTTGAGACACGCTGGACTTGCCTGTACAGAAACTTACCTGTAGTTCGAGTAATAAAGTGAAAGTGGTAGGGGAGGAGACGGGAGCTGTATATAAAGCTGCTGATTCCTCTAAAACACATCACATCACAGACTGAAAGCAGCAGCGCAGTGACAAGGCTTCATTCCCTTCGATCATCATGGGCATCGTGGTTTCCTACATGTTTAGAATTATTGGTGAGAAGAGACCAGTCAGATTACTGATGGGTGAGTAGTTTTTTTTTTTAAATCCCTCTTCCATAAAGTGTTAAATGTGATCATTTCAAATGGAATCCATTGTTTGGGGTCATAATAGAAGAGGAAATCATTTCTCTTTCTCTCTCTGTTAGTTGGTCTGGATGCAGCAGGAAAAACGACAGTGCTGTACAAACTCAAACTGGGAGAAGTTGTAACAACCATCCCGACTCTTGGTAAGAGTGTCAAGTGTTTGTTATGTTATTGTTTTGAATGTAGGATTTAATGTAATAAACTGAATCCAGACTAGTTATGATGAAAATGGATTTATTTACACTATTAATCTGGATTCATCTTTGATGTTTAAAAAAAATATATGTTATTTTTGCTTGTTCAAAATGTGCAAAGTAGTACTGCTGATATCTTAAACGTGAGGAAAAAGTTAGCGAACCCTACCAGGATTTGAAATGGGTCTGGACTTTATTGCACAAATTGTTCTCCTCGTTTTGTTTTGTTTTTTTTTTTCTTTTTTTAACACAGCCCAGGATAGAAAAGATAAAGAATTCACTCACTAGAACTAAATCTCATCTATTTATTTATGAATTAGTTTATATATTTAATTCATGGTAGCAATGTTTGGCTTGTTTTTTTCTCTCAGTGTGTTTGATGTCAATCTTGTTGCTTTTTTGTGCTCAGGATTTAACGTTGAAACAGTTGAGTACAAGAACATCTCCTTCACCGTGTGGGACGTGGGAGGTCAGGACGTTATCCGCCGTCTCTGGAGACACTACTATCAGAACACCATGGTGAGCAGATAATCCAGCAGCACAGATACACAACATTGTGTGTCACATACAGTTCCAATTAAAACCCATTGTGTTTGCTGCAGGGCCTCATTTTTGTGGTGGACAGCAACGATCGTAATCGCATCGAACAAGCCGGTTTGGAGCTGCACAATATGGTACGAATCTGTAACTGTACATTTTCTGTAATAACATGGGTGACTTTTTTCTAAAGCACTGAGTGTTTTCGGTAGCTTGAAGCAGAAGAGATGAGGGACGCCGTGGTGTTGGTTCTTGCTAATAAGCAGGATTTACCCCATGCTATGCCAGTGCATGAACTGACTGAGAAACTGGGATTGAGAAAGATGCAGGGAAGAACTGTGAGTAGAATGATCACAATATTATCGCTCGAGATGTGAGATTTCTGAAATATCAATAATGTAAACGTTCATGTTAATCCGATTCCTCTTTCTCTTCAGTGGTACGTCCAGTCGACTTGTGCCACCAATGGAACTGGTTTATATGAAGGACTGGACTGGATGGCTGCTCAAATCTCCAAACGATAAAATAACTATGAAATAGATAGATTGTGTTTAATGATATCCTGTATCAGTCGTCATGTGTTGTATAGAATACTGTATAGAATTATTGTTATGCCTGTATAACATATAATCATTCTGTATTTTAATATAATATATTTGTGATTTAAAAAATTAAAAGCTTCTATTTTTATAAAACAAATTGTTGCTCAATTTCAAAGGTTCTGTGTAAAAGACTAACACCATCATTATTTTATAATAATAATCATTATTATTATTATTGCGATTATTATTATTACAACAACAACAATAGTAATAATAATAATAAGAGGGTGACATGGTGGTGGAGCTACTTCACTACAGAGATCCCCAGTTTACTTCCTGGGCCGGTTACAGGTTGTGTGGGTTTTGCATGTTCTCCCCATGTCTTTGGGGGTTTTCTTGGGTTACTCTGGTTTCCTCCCACATTCAAAAGTGTGTGCCTGTGTATGTGCCCTGTGATGGATTGGCACCCTGTCTATGGTTGATTCCTGGCTTATACCCTATGCTACCAGTTAGGTGCCAGCTCCCTGTAACCCTAAACAGGAAATAATAATATTTTTTTTATTATTATTTTTTTATTTTTATTGAGGAGTAACAAAAAAGGCATTACAATAAATAAATGGAGCTACAATGTATAGCATTTTACACACAAAAGAAAGAACCCCCACTGAAATTTAAATATCCTCAAGAATTTTTTCCCCTTTTTTTCCCCTTATCATCTTTCCCTAAATTATACAACCCCTAAAACAATTGACGCACACATACTCACAAACAAACAAACAAACAAACAAAGGGGGGGTCAATCAGCTGGCACCGAGTTAAGTGAATTAAAGAATAAAAGGAATGAATCCCATTTTAAATGAAATGTGGCAGTGTTGCCTTTTAACGTATGTCTTATCTTTTCAAATTTAAAAAAATGCAGAACGTCGTAAAGCCACTGTGAGATCGAAGGAGGTTTAGTGGATTTCCACATCATTAATATGCGACGTCTAGCCAATAAGGAGGTAAAAGCCAGAACGTCCGCTTGAGCTAGGGTAAGCGAACCAGAGTTAACGGGAAGACCGAATATAGCAATAGACGGGCAGGGGGAGATGGTAACATTCAAGACCCTTGAAACAATGTCAAAATAATCATTCCAAAACTTGCAGTGAGGGACACAAAAAAAACCATATGGCTTAGATGGCAGGGTGAGCCACAGCATCTGTCACACCGATCAAAGATATTGTTATCTTCTTATTGCTATAAATATTTGCACCAATATCAAGTCTGTGGTAAACTGGAGGAGCTGTTTGGGGATCAGTACAATGCAGAATTACTGTATGCATATAAGTATTTATATCTATAAATTGGTTCATAGCCATGTAGAGTGATGTCTTGTTTTCTTTTCCAGGTGTTTGATAACTATGCTGTAACTGTTATGATTGGTGGTGAACCTTACACTCTTGGCTTATTTGATACTGCTGGTAAGTGACGTTTTTATTCCAGCAAAGGTTAACGTGTGCGCGTGTATTGGAACATTTTGTTGTCCGTAATGTTTGCATTGCAGTATCTGGAAACTGGAATGGATTTGTCCTTTCTGGAACACTTAATCTTGCCTACAGTCATCAGTGTTGCAGTTGAACTAAAGATGCACATCGATGTCTTATCGTTTCAAAGCAACTAAGTTAAAATGCAGTCCCAATTCTAAAGATATTCTCCGTTTCTAGGTCAGGAAGATTATGATCGCTTGCGACCTCTGAGCTATCCCCAGACTGACGTCTTTTTAGTTTGTTTCTCTGTAGTCTCGCCATCGTCTTTTGAAAATGTCAAGGAAAAGGTGAGCTTCCCTTTAGCATGCTTAATTATCTTTTAATTATTCTCAGTCTAAGATGTTTTTGGTGTAAAGAATTGGTCTAAGACGGAACAGCTTACTTTTAACCCTTTGTCCCATACTTTTAAATGGATGCTAAATGCAATTAAAACCACCAGCAGTCCTGAAAGAGTTAAAGTGAAGTGTTGCAGGGAAAAAAATCGTTTGTATCTTAACCCTTTCGGGACCATAGATTGTCTGTCGCATTAGTGTCCATCTAAAAGTATAGGCCACACAGACGTTCCTTGTTTCTCAGAGTTTAAAAAAACTTATGTATATAAATAAATATTCAGCTGAAAAAATATAATTAATTTGCACCCGACGACGGTTTGAACATTTCACACATTTATGACAAATGTGACGTTTTCAGACCGTCGCCTGATGTAAATTCTGACTTGCATTCCTCAGTCATTCCTCAGTCATTCCTCAGTCATTCCTCAGCACTTGACCGCTTCACACCTCTTCAGATCAGTATTTCAACTGATTATTGCTTTTTATTTTTATCAGGGTGTCGAAAATTAGTCCCACTTTGATACATTTTTATGCATGACCACTGTACGAGGCTGTTTTTTGCTTAATATGAAGCCCAGGTTTTAATCACATTACATCGATTCAGTGTGAGCACTGTGGGATAAACACTGTGGGGCAAATGTAAAAGTGGAACTTCCTTTATAGACACCCTGTATATAGTGTATACGTATATAACTTTTAGTGCATACAATGCCTTATACAGCACAAAATAATGAATTTGTTTGATTCAAATTCATGAGATGGTTATAAATGTAGATAAGAAATAAAAATAGAAACATTCTGGCACATATACTACATACTCTGGTGTATAGTCTAATTTGGATCATTTCTTTTTTCGTATGTAGTGGGTGCCCGAGATCACCCATCATTGTCTAAAGACCCCGTTCCTGTTGGTCGGAACTCAGATTGACCTACGAGATGATCCGTCAACCATTGAAAAACTTGCCAAGAATAAGCAGAAGCCCATCACTCCAGAGACAGCCGAGAAACTCGCCAGAGATTTAAAAGCAGTGAAATATGTGGAATGCTCGGCTTTAACACAGGTAAGAAAACTTGTAGAGGCTCACAGAGGTTGCATGTGTAGTGTTAATGGCAGTTGGATTTGAGGCACAAATAGTTGTGTAATTGTCTAATTGACATGCCAGATTAAAAAACACTCAATCTTTTTTTTTTTTTTTTTTTCTTTCTCAACACTGATTAGATCAAGCACAAATAAGCTTTTGACATCTCATGACACTGTTTGTTCTAATGCCAAACTGACATTAAAATGTACCTTCAGCATGTTCACACATGTCCCCCAGATCGCGGTTGATTTATATCTTAACATCAAACTATTCATTCATATGTAGTATTTCAGATTAATGCTATATAGTAAGGCTGTCCTAATTAAAAGGTTAGTTTAAATGTAGTTGATCATGTTTTTATGACTGTGAGCCACTTGTAATTCTTGCCTGTCCTAAATTGTTGTCAGTTCCCTGTATTATAGATTCTATATACCACATTGTTAGCCTATAGGGAACAGAAATTCCAAATATGGGCATTCTGTCAAACTGGTCAGAAGTTAATTTTTTTTTTTTTATTGTGGTTTACATGTCCAGTACACACAGCTTTACTTTAAGATACATTCTGCGACACGTTGGGACACATCTTCAGTGATGTTCCTGGGGTCATTGGGTGTTTTGGGTCTTTCAACATCATACACCCTCACTCGGGTGACCCAGCCAGAGGTGATCAGACTCTGGCTTGTGTTCGAGAAGCACTGATCCACGGATCACTCCTCTTCAGCCAAAGCAATCTGGAGGCCTTTTCTTCCCAGCACCTGCTCTGCCCAGTCGTGTGTGGACCTTACACAACGAGCGCCCTGCAAGCCCTCTACACCCCACTTCACAATTTGCCTTCCAGCCTGTGCACAGCTCCACCAGCGCCTGGTACTTGGATCGCTTTTGTTGATTTTCCTCCTCCATGCGGTCCTCCCAAGGAACTGTGAGCTCCATGAGGAGTACATACTTCAAAGAGGCAGACAGAAGCATCACATCAGGCCTCAGGGTGGTCGCTACAATTTGGTCTGGGAACCTGATCCGACTGCTCAAATCCACTTGCAACTCCCAGTCCACTGCAGTTTTCAGAAGACCGGCTGATGATTTTGCTTTTGCACAGGACTGCTCTCCTGCCCTGACAAAAATAATGCTCTTCTGTTGACGGGTGTACTTCGTGTCCATGGCTCCGGAGACGTTCTCTGCAATGGTCTTCAGGACCTGGTCGTGCGGCCAAAGATAGCGGCCCTCGCCCAAGGCAGTTGGGCAGCTGCTTAAAATGTGCTCCAAAGATCTACTACCTGGGCATAGTGGACAGCCTGGAGAGTCACTTCTGCCTCAGATGGGCAATTTTTATTACTGTAATACTCACAGCAATTAAGGGACATTAAGATTTTAAATGTTTTCCTTTACCAAAACTTATTCAATGGTTTGCTAATTTTGAGCACGATATGATTTTTTTTTTTTTTTTTTAAGAAAGAAAAAAAGCTTTAGATTTTTTTTATATAGATGGATCTATAAGGGGTTTTTTTTCTTTTTTTTTCTCCTCCTCGATTAAACAGATGCGATTCAAACTCCATTATCGTAAGTGATATATTCATGAGGGTGAACAGGAGCATTGACTATTCAGTAGGGTGTATGGTCACCCAAGACTGGCAAAACACACCGACAGTGATGGGGTATGGACAGGATCAGATTGTCCAACAGTTCTTGTTAGATCCTCTTCATATTCAGTTTGAAATGTCCCTTAATTACTGTGAGCAGTGTATATCTTAATAGAATCAAAATATTTCAGCACAATATGTTCCTCTAAACAAACGCATTGCACAATGATAATGTTTCTTTATTATGATACATTTCAGACTTAAATGTATAAATAAAATAATTTCGACTACAGAATAATTTGCAGTATTCTCAAGTAATATTTTGGGGGTTAGTGTTTGTTATAAATGCAAGGCTATTGTAGTTTCTCAGATCTTAAGCTATTTAAGCTACTTTCTGTAGTAATGTCCCCTTTTCTTTATTTGCAGAAAGGGCTCAAGAATGTCTTTGATGAGGCCATACTTGCTGCGCTGGAGCCCCCAGAGCCTAAGAAGAAGCGTAAATGTGTTTTTTTATGAGTTTAGACTTGCACTCGTTCTTTTCAGCCGTAAACCAGCATGACACGTTTCCATCAAAAACTTCTAATACATACTATGCTGCCCTGAAATACGAAGCCATCTGAACTGGGTAACAATGACTAAATGTATGTATGAGTTGAGACCAAGATTTCTTGATAATTGAACCATTTCTTATATGTAATGAACACAATGAACGTATCCTCAGTTAGTAATTTATGGAACTTTGTGATGTTATTGAATCTAATAGCAAAACCATGAGATTAGTCATCGAGAGAGTGGGCGCTTGAAAGTGTTTCTGGGATGGCAGCGGCAATGTGTTGTGTGGTTTTTTTTTTTTTAAATTGGTTGACTGAATCGAGACATTTATCTGTATTGCTCTACTGGTAAGATCTCTTCCAAACCTGACAACTACAGTGTTACTGTATCGATGTTGCAAAAGTTCTGTTTTTTTAGCTGGGTATTTTGAATGGTGTTCTGTGTAGTTTCCAGGTAACCAGGATTCACAAACCAGGTTGGCACAGTAAGTTAATGTAGAAGTGAAATTGGACCGTGTTAAATATAGCATACATACTTTGGCAGTAACTGTTTTGCATGTGATATCCACTTTACCAAGGTTTTCTTTCATTCTTTTAATTTTTTTAAAATGACCAAAGCAATCCAAATATAACCTGGTTTAGCCGCTGCTGCACATTCCCTACTGTTTGGATTAAAGTACATTTCTGTTATTCTGAATTGATTTGGGGCTTTCATAATTGTCCAGTTTATTAGGTATACTTACCTTGTACAGTTAACATCCAAACTTATTGGCACGATGAGGAAATGGATTAGAATCCTGGGCTGGATTACGGTCAGATTACAGCAGTTACAAACTAGACCTCATACTGGACAGCAGAATGGGTCAGTTGTTACAGTGTATGTGTGTATGTGTAACAGTTACACTACCAAAGTTAATGGTGCAGAAGGAACATCTGGCAATCTACTTGGATATCCTGCTATGCAAGCGGCATCAGAAGTTGCCATCGGCTTGACAGTATTTGATTGATTTATTTCTATTCTCTTAGTTTGGTAAATATTGGTATAAAAATGTATTTGTGGTTAAGTAGCGTCAGTGGTTAAGGTACTGAACTACGTACTAGAAGGTACAGGGTTCAATCGAAGCACTGCCCAGTTGCCACTGTTGAACCTATTGAGGCCTTTGCTCACAATCACTTGCATTGTACCTTTTATAATGTTATTTCGTTGCCAAGTCTCGCTGTATAAGAGCTTCTGCCAAATGAGTAAATTGAATGATTAGTAAAAACGGATCAAGGAATTCTCCAAGTCATCCATACTTGTAGGCTTTTAGTAGAATTTCAGTTAGCAAACTGAGACGAAGGGGGAAAAAAAAAAAAACCTTGGTCTGGTCACTGAAATGTGATATGTTTTGGATTATTATAGCTTTCTAGTGGAGGAAGTTGGATTTTCCTGCCCCCTAACAAGGTTCCCAGAGACCGTTCCAAATTATTTCCTATATAGCCATCCTTTTTACTTAACCTACTTTGGGAGTTTGTTGCTAAAAAGCTGATTGTATAATATGGTGATAGCACCAGGGTCTCTTGGACCCAATGTTATGTATATATATATATATATATATACACAAACCTCTTTAAATCTTTACCCCAGTGTAATTGTGCCAAATAAGTGTGTTACTCATAACCATCTTTATTCTTTACCAAGCTTGCCAATACTTAGAGCTACCTTCATATATAAGCCTATTGTGCAGTACAAGCATTGCCAAGCTCTATTGCAAGTCTGCCAATTAACTAAGGACATGAATCTGAGGCACAAGAGTATAAATCTGTGTTGGACTTGAAGCCTATAGGATTAGGTTGTGCATTCCCAAAAGCTAAGTGTTTCTTATAAACTGGACCGTGATTATGTGAAGCACAGAGCCAAAACAATTGCATCATGACTGACTTCCGTTTTTCTTATCCCAGTGTTTAGAATATCGACACCAAACCACTTCGGAATTGTTCAGTATGATTGTATGAGGCATTCTTTGTATACAGCATTTTTGAGTGGTAGTCTGGTCTCTTTTTACCAGTCGTGTTTTAGTAAGAAATTGGGAGTTTGTGAATGAGGAAAAACTTGAATTTCACAGTTCGTAGGCACATTGAACCAGGAATGATCTCAAAGTACATTGGAACCTCGGAATTTGATTGTTTTTTCATGCCAACAGTCCCGACATCCCCACATTCTGCATAGGGCATGATCAGCCACAGGTCAAGTCCATGGTGATAATGCATTAATATGCTATGCCAATTGAATAATTAAGGATTAATTTATGAAAATCTTAGGGTGCAATCATGGCCTATTATGTTTATTATATTATGTATATTATCAGTCTTTGGGTTCAATTTCAGGCAACCCCTCAATCTAAGACCAATTACACTATTATTCATTGTATTAGTATTTTGCTTTATTTATACTTTCAATCTTAATGCACAAATATAAGCAGAAAAATCATTTGCAGGAATTAATTAATATGTACATTTAATTCTACTGGGAAATGTGATTTTGACCTGATAACTTAAAGTACGAATTTGAATGGCCTTACTGTGACTAATGGATTGAATTCCGAGATTCGGCTGTATATGGACCAAAAACAACAGGCGAGGGGGAAAAAGTATTGGCAACCCAAACTGCTGGTCCTGTGATGTTGTTTACACCCTCCTCCCTGTGTGGGTGGGGGCCTAACAGGACCAAGGACTTTTGGGTACCTTGTTGGGTTTTGACCCCAAATCTGTTTCCACACTGCTCAAAGGGGTTTGGGTTTTGGCCTGCCCTGATCAATGACCCCTGAGGTTCCCTGCAGGGCCACAAACTAGTCAAAGTAAATGTTGATGTGAGAAAAACATCCAAGATTCTTGGGTTACTCTTGGTAACCCTCAAGAGTTAAGGAAGGGATAAGAAGCCCTGCCATGGGAGAAAGGAAATAGCCCCAGGAACCAATTGTTGCTTATGTGCAGAAACATGCATTTTCTTATGGGAATCGTCTTTTGTTGTTCTGAAGTTCAGATTCTTTCCACACACACAATTTAAATTCAAGAGCCTTTAATTTTCCAACTTTACAAAGAAACTTGCAGGCTAACCTATGTATTCATGTTTTTTTCAATATTGGCAAATAGAATTAATCATAACTGTTTGACATTGGTTTCTTGAATACACTATTTTTAATATTTTTATATGATATTTTAGTTACAGAAGACTATAACGTGTATGTACTTAAAATAAACATCTTCAATGTTTAACCTCGTTTGAAGGAAAAGTCGTTATGGTCCAAGTGTTGCATATCCAAAGTAAAATCTCACGGATGACAAACCTTTAGCTGTAGTATAGGAATACTCATCAAGGTAAACATTTATATAAACAAACATTTATATCACAACGACATTACAACAGGCAGGCTTTCTTGGGCTGTTCCAGATTGCCTTTAGCTGACAGTGATTCTCTTTTTAGACTAGTTCTATTATTTCCGTCCTCAGGAAACTTTTGTTCTGCTTCCTCGTTACCCTACAAGCCAAAATAGCACATTTTCCAAACATCACACATCCGTGAAGCAATGTGGCAAGTAAAGCTATTAACTATTTGTATTTAAAACAGGAGCTGTAATCTACACATTTTACTTGTCAGTACAAATATAGCCAGCAAAAATGAAACTGACAAATCTATCATAAGGACTACTGTAAACTCATGCAAACTGTATATATCATAGGCTAGCGACATTAAACAAGCCTGCTTAAAGCACTTAAAACCAACTGTAGGGTAATAAGTATTAATACAAAGCCTATTTTATAATAGTGTTGAATATCTCGTGAAGTATTGTACGTACATGGACACTGCTACTCCACCCAATCTGGTAGCTGCTTCAATTTTTCCGTGGGAAAAAGGTGGACATCTTTGTAGCAGCCACCTGACTGGGTGGAGCTGTGTGTGTGTGTGTGAGAGAGAGAGATGCATTCATGGCTCAGGAAGATGTGTGTAAACTGGGTCTTGACACAAGCTGCTCTATAAAAAGGCTCTCAGAAACACCTTTCATATTTCGCTTGGTCATTTCCTCAACACACAATTGTAACACTAATATAAATAATATGCATTAATACAATTCTACATTCTCTATAACCCCACCCAGTAGAATAGTTTGTACTGATACCCCAGTCACTCTCAACATGACCCATTTAAAAGTGACTGAACTGGTCAGTTCATCAACCTTCTGCCCTACTGAAAACTCAACGCCAGCGCTAATTGAGAACTTGGCTGCCATGCACAGAAGTTTGACCTCCATCAGACCCACTGACAATGTACTAAAATGCCAAGTGAGCCAGGGCTTATTGTCCAACATCAGATACTGGCCTCAGTCATGTACCAAAATCTAACGTAAAGCCTTTTTGGAAGCGCAAATAACGAATCCCAACATTTTGGTTGAACTGGTGGGTGTCTGCAACCTTTTGTCTATATAGTGCATGTTACACGGGTGTGTGACAAATAAACAGGCCTACAATGATTTATAAGCAGCTTGAGATGTAGTGAGCTCTTCACCTTGTTCTTTTGTGTAGCATACTTCACTGTCCAGTTCTTTGCCTTCTCCAAATATACTGCTTTGTTGTATTTAAACTCAGCTGACTGAAAAACAATCAAAGAAAGCAGAAACATGAATCGCCAAACTGAAGAAGGGAGGAGCTTGGAAGCACGACGGCATTACTCACAATATCTGCCATTAGTGGATCATCTGGGTTCGGTTCTGCCATGAGAAGTTGCACTGAGCTCAGCACTGTAGAGATGTTAAGAGAGGGTCTCCATGCTCCCTACCAGAACACAATCATATTCTCAATCATATTCCGGTAAGTCAAACAATTTGCCTGCTAATTACACGTGACCATATTTCATCTTTATAAGTCTTCATGGTTTAAATATAACACGTATTCTCACAAGTAAACTTGTGCATGCATCAGAAATAGTGCGGAAAACATTAGTGGAATGCTACCACCTACACAGCGAGAAAGACAAAACTATTCTAAACACATCAACCTAAGACCAGTCTAGATCAAACCTGACCTAACGAGCCAGTAAGCACACAACAGCAAGTGTACTGCTCAGAAATCAGGGGATCTTTAATTATGGGAGATTTCATTTTAAAGCCATTATTTTTTGTGAGGGGTGTAGATTTCTTTTAACTGAAACCAACTCCTACGTCTTATGCATCTACAGCATCGATTGGCCATTGAGGAGACCAGCTGTTTGTGTTAAGACAGCTTTTTATAACCCATTTTATAATTTGAAAGACCGTTGATCTGATGGGTGGTCATCGGTGCATACATGTAATGTGATGATGTTAATGATTAGAATATTAAGTTATGGATTACCTTGGGTGGTAACTTCAGTACATCAAGACAAATGCGCCCTGCGTTATCGATATTCGGGTGGTAGATGGGCGTCAGGAAGCGCATCTTGGGAGGTTCAAATGGATACCTACAAAGCAGGGCTTTAATAACTGATCAGGCAGCACATGCATTGTACTTTGAATGCTTTGAGGGCAGATGTTCTCAACTTTAAGGTGGTGCAGCCAATTGTAGATATGGTGGAAGACGCGTACCACAAAAACATAAGAACTAAGAGCACACACATGGTTCCCAACCTGGGTTCAACATTGTCCTCAGGGGTTGCCAAATCAACACAGAGTGCACGTGGCTTTGTCTGCTCTTGGGTGCTCAGAGTTTGTTGAAATTCAATTTGCACATAAACTAGATTGTTTAAGTTTTAGGTAAATGTTTAGATGGCTTTTAAAAAGCTATCATTTACAGTAATTGTCGCCAATACAAATTTGCAATGAATCACTTTATCCTTTTGGTCTCTGTGGGCTGGGGAGGCTTTTCTTAGATACCTGTAGGGGGAGAGTGGTTTTCGAGGACAAAAGGTTGGGAATCACCAGCATTTAGCTGGCTTTAGACTTAATAAGACGCATGGGGAAAAAAAGACTGTGACAAGAGAAAAAAAAAAAAAACTCATACCAGGACACCTGGGGAGTCTGTAGCCACAGGTGAGGATGCACCGATTTGATTGTGCCAAAAACAAAAGTACTGATGCACAAATCTGAAAGTTCTCACCTGTCAGGAACCTTTATTTCCAGTGTGAACAGGCCCCCTTCATATGGAGTGTCTGCACCACCAACGATTTCTGTAAAAGAGCATTTAGCAGATTAAGTGTTTCAGTTAAGTCTTTTGTAAAAAAATTTTTTAAAGGGAAACACTTAAGGAATATTCTGGAAACTTAAACATTCCCCTACTTGCCCTGCTCACAAAAATTAAGGCGATTAAAAAAGAAGAATTTGTTATTATTTCACTAAACAAGATATTCAGAAAAGCAAATTAAAAGTCAAAAGTTGTTAAATTATGCAAATGAGATGCAAATTCGTGATTGAGTAGTAAGTGATATATTCATGGATGTCAACAAAAGCATGCCAAACTGGGCAAGAGTGCCCCACATTAACTATTCAGTAGGGAGTATGGTCACCCCAAGTCTGCCAAAACACACTGACAGTGATGGGGCATGGACAGGATCAGATTGTCCAGCAGATCTTGTAGGATCCTCTTCATAATCATTTTGAAATATCCCCTCTTTTTTGTTAGCAGTGAATTTGTAACAAGCTGGAAAAGAATGGCGTTTGTTAATGCATACAGGTTGAACCCAGTTGCACAGGGCTGTAGGTTAAATAGTAAAACAATACTAGTCTGAGTGAATACTGACGAGCCTGAAGCTCCTCCACTTTATCCTCCAGCTGCCAGCAGGACACTCCAGGTGGAGGCTCTGTACTCAAGAGCTGCAGCTCCCGTTTTAGACGGCTGGTCCTCTGCATGGCTCCAAGCCTATCAATAGATCTAAAAGAAAATCACAAATGACAAAAAAATAGTGAGATCACTATATTCACTTTAGATTACAGTAGAGATGGGTCTGATCTGACCTCATATCTGTATCGGGTCTGATATTCACATCATTCACGCACCCGATATTGGAAAGACAGGAAAGTCTGGAAAGCCTAAAAGCAAGACTGTGTGGTATAAGAGAGACAGTACCAACAATTACAATAATAATACTCCTGAATCTGGAATCGTAACCAAACACAAATGTGGATCGGCCCACCACTAGTGATAAGCTCACAGTACTAATTACAATCTCAGCATAACACGTTCAATTATTTTCTTATGTTTAATCGTGGTCAGGTTTGTTGGAAAGCAGATGCTAATCAATTATAGAGCGTGCGCACACAAAAAAAAAAAAACACCTCAGAAGCACCAGTTACCCAAAGTAACCCATGCAGCCAATAGGAAGTCCACACAGGCACTAACCACTGCATCACCACACATTCCCAACATTGCACGACTAATCTCTTTTATTAAACTGCATTTCTGTCAAGACACATTTTGTATAAACTCTATAGATTGTGTAGAGGGATCAGATGAATTGCAAATAATTAAGCCATTCCCTGCCATGAAAATGCCCTTTTCACAAACATTACTGCATTCCAGCCCTACAAAATGTACTGCTAACATCATTTCAACGATTATCTCGTTGTCATGCTAATTAAAAGAGTAAACCACGGTTACCTCCAAGACTGCGCAGTCATCGTTGTATTGCATTAAGAGGGTTTCACCGGACATTGCTGCTTGTAAGAGAGCGGCCCAATCAGGCATTTATTATAACAACTAGAACTTTAAGAAGAGTGGTTCATTACATTGATTCAGGGTGCCCAAGAAAGTCAAGCAAGTGCCAGGACCGTCTCCTAAAGAAGACGCAACTGGGATTCGGTCACCACCAGGGCAAAGCAGGCTCAGGTTAAGTGGCTCGGTTAGCAAAACATTGGAATTTTGGGTTCATGGCCAAGAAACTCTCCAAACCTCAATCCCATTGAGAACCTGTGGTCAAACAAAAACTTAAACCAACTACATTATATTTTTATTCCATTTAGCCGATGCCCTTATCCAGAGCGACTTACAATTCATACGGTCTTACAATCCAAAGAACTGTGGGTTAAGGGCCTTGCTCAGGAACCCAGATGTGGCAGAGGTGGGATTTGAACCCTGGACCTTTAGCTCCATAGCCCTGTACCTTAACCACTAGCACTGACTAGGCAAGAACTGGTTGTCATCATTCAGGATTTTGCCCAGAAGCTGATATCCAGCATGCTGAGGTGAAAAGTCTTAAAGAAGAAGGACCAAACACTGCAAATATCAAGTCTTTGCTTAAACTGGATGTATTTATCAAGAAATGCTTTTAATTGTAACGCATTATACCACATACACATCTGCCAAAGGTTCTAAACAAATACAGCGAACTTTGTGAAAACCAAAACGTGTGCCATTCTCCTAACTTTTGGACTGTAGAGCAAAAGATGAAGCCGCTAGACCAAGCTCTCTACATGTCCTTCTAATCAAGGATTTCTAATCTTGATTATACCACAAACACGCCACAATCTACTTCATGCAGCAATTATTGAACTTTGCTGTCAATTTAACTGATCAGTCATTTGATTTGAAAGCAGGTAAGACTTTGTTTGCGTCCTATGTTGTCGCACTGACATGTATTCGCAAAAAACGTACGAAATCAGCTATTGGTTATCGTAATCATCTTATTTATCACAGTCACATAACGCTTACATTAATCCTGCTTTAGTATCCAGTCACCAGGAAAGTTGGTAACAAATTAACTCCAACGTTCACGAAGGAATTAACTTAGCCACGCTCCTACTAATACGCCGTTTTTAAATAAAGGCGGTTCGACAACCAACTACAATTTGTAGTAGCGCCACTTAGTGGTCTGGAGTAGAGCTCGAACATAAGGCCAGACTTTTTATTTCTTGTTTCACGGATCCGCCGACGATCATATTCGAAGAATACAATTTTTTTTCGGTATTTCTCGGATCCGCCGCAGCACTAATGGTTGAATTAAAAAAAAAAGAGATTCACTTTAATTTAATTGTAGGTTAAATACATTTTATTTTAAAATAAAAAAAAATTATATTTCTTACTCCTTCCTTGTATTGATTCCACATAGTGCTTGAGAAATTGAAAAGTGCTAAAAAATAAAGATTTATTTTTATTTTTTTTCCCCTCCTCAGTAGACTCTTAAGTGTGGACATCTGAGGAACAAGCAATTGAAAAAGCCTGGCCTAACATACCCAGACGCCACATTTGCTGCTGGATCACGAGTCGCCATATTGGTCCAGGCATCTTCTTCATAACTTGCTGTCAATCTAACCTTCACCACTCAAGAAAGGCTCAATGTGACCGACTACTCAAGATCAATGGCAGTCAAGCATCGCTTTAAAAAGCACGACACATCCGGTAAGGTGGGGACACTTCTGGTCTGTTTCATGTGAGGACCGCTGAGATGCTGGATGCTGGGTTTGAGTGACCTGGGTCCTCCCTGTATCCACGTGGGTTTACTCCAGGTACTCAGTCCGAAAACATGAAGTAGGACACGAAATTGGTATGGCCTGACTGTATGTGCGTATATTTACATTGCTGGTTGCTAAAAAGGCCATTGGTGCTGATAGCAACAATAAATAAAGTGAAATACACAGAAAACCAATAGCAATTACCCAAAGGCCACCTTTTTAATTCAAAGCTGATGTTACACAGTAATAATCGTTAATGGGTGATTTTGGATACAATTACCTCATACGGTTAAGGAAGAAAAACGATCAAGCGCATTAAATAAAAATAGTCGTTAATGTTATTAACTCGTTAATCTGGCAGCCAAAGCATAAGTACAGTGTATATATAGTTCTTTGCATATAGGTTGATATATATTAAGTCTTACTCCAATCAGCCATTGCATTAATCCCTGATACTACAAGTACTGTTTCGGCTGGGAAAGTCATGAGTCATGGCATACATTTGGATATTACGTTGACGAAAGCAATACACCTATGCATGTCAACGCGAACACGAGCGATTTAATGTTTTGCCTGGTCAACTTCATTTCATTTGTTAATAAACTAGCAGGCCTGCAACACATTCCAGAAAAGTGAAGACAGGGGCAATTTAGAGCTAGTAATGGAATTATAAAACTAAATAATGATGTGATTTAACAGCCGTGACATTACCAGTTCATTGTTCATGGTTTCGAACAAAGGCGGCATCCAGGAAAGGCTGAGACTTTCATGAGCAAAGATCTCCAGTTTGCTGAGATGCGTGAAAATGATTCTTAAAATTAGAGATGCACCGATTGCAACTTTATTGTCTGATACGATTCCTGTTTTTTTTTTTTTTTTTAACTTAAGACTATGATTTCAGTGTTTTATAATCCAAGAATTATAAATGACAGATAATACCGATTCAGATCATGTTTGTTCAGCTTTTCTAGTATTTAATACTTCTACCATTCCAGTGAAAGATTGTAGCAGATGCTGGTTTGTCCGAGTTAACTGTAGCTTGATCAAATTCCACATGTTCATAGAGGTGATGCTGTTTTAATAATCTTGTCTTCTCTGTGTTCTTTGTGTTTTCAGGACTTATTATTCCGCTGCTTACTTTCATCATGCATACTGCCGATAGCACTCACTTACTGTGAAGAGCTAGAAGGCTTCAGACATGACTGTAACAGAACGGCAACATCACAAAGTGGTAAATGCATTGCCGTCCCAATGTTTTTGGAATGTGTTGAAGGCACATGGAATGCAGTAAGGTGTGTTTACTAACGAATAAAATGAAGTTGATCAGAGAAAACGTGAAATATCTCAAAACAATGTTGTGTATTTTCCATTCTATCTCAATGTTTTCTGATTTGGGGTTGTAGAAACATTCATTTGTTTTATTATTATACAAGTGCATATATCAGTAATATCATTTCATATTAATAGGACACTAGTCTTCAGCTGCTGGGAAGATTTCCACACTGCTGTTAGTGACCCGTATTCCATAGTGGCCAGCCCAGAACTGTGTGTCCTTTCCTCCGTGTGAGAAACGGATAAATCGAACGCCTGCTCCATAGTCTTTAAAGACATGAGTCATCTACAAGAATTCAACAGTAGTGGATCATTAGCGGACAAAGTGGATCATTAGACAAAGAGGATCATTAGTTCACTAAATGGGTTACGTTGTTAGACTTTATTCGTCACAAAGTACTGTGTTCTGTTTTATCCAGCAGGACAATTTAAATAAACATTTGAAACAGGCACTAATAGCTGCTGAGGTTTGACTGGGGTTTGAGTACCAATGACGCTTTCTGACCGGCTTGGGTACAACATCCAGGCACGGTTACCATATTGTCCAAAGCATGCTTCCAACTGCCTCCTGTGTCAAACTCCCACAGCACACCACAACCCCACTACCAGTCAAACACACATTGGTGATGCTATCCCTTTGAGGACTTTCCACTGACATAATGATTACTGCAGCTAATAACCCTATCACTAACTTTAACGTCAGTAACCTAAAGCAAATATTTACACTCTTGGTTTTTCAAAAAAATGTCACTACTTAGTAAAAAAAAAACTATAAACAAGTTTTACTAAATAACTCAATGTGAGGACATGTGGTCCTCACAAGTACAGACATATGTGCACACGCAAAATTAGGGGATATTTCAAAATGAGTACAAAGCAATTAAAAAATAAGCAAGTGACATATTCATGGGGTAAACAGAAGCATGCCAAACTGGGCGAGAGTGCCCCATATGTACTGATACAGTAGGGTGTATGGTCACCCCAAGACTGCTAAAACACATTGACGGTGATGGGGCATGGACAGGATCAGTGTCCAGCAGATCTTGTTAAGTCCTCTTCATATTCATTTTGAAATATCCCTTCTTTTTTGTAAGCAGTGTATGTACTATACGTGCTATGATACAGATCATTTTAAATGGGAAATATCTCCCCAATGAAATATTCCATAATGTTTGTGAGCAGTGTACAAAAGCCATAGTGTTAGCTAACTGAAATGATGTGAGAAACTCTCTCGCGTTACCTGGTTCCATTGCTGATCATTCCACTGTGGGAATGTAACAATATTAGGTTCAAACGTCTGGATGACCTTTTTCTTCCCATTGAGTAACTCTACACAGATCTGATATTCGCTGCCACAATCCCATCGTGGAGCATACCTGTGCAAAAAAAAACTTTTAATGTTTCGTGTAGAAAAGTCGCGTAGAGAAAGGTTTTAATACTTGCCAGTCTGATATCACAATTTCAGGTTGAATTTCATCCATAAATTCAGGACTGTAACCTTCCTCTTTCAAGTTGATCAGCTGCTGTTTAATGCACAGGCTGAAATACGGATAAAGGTATATTGTTACACAACGGCGACAAAGCGTAACCTGCACAAATCTATATAACGGTGTTAAAACTAAAAGGAACGGGGGGTGTTTAAAAGCTTTATTTGGACAGGGTTCAAGGTTTGTTTGTTTGGCTTCTTTAACGTCATCTTAGCGACACACACAGGTTTATATCCATACACAAGTTCATCTCAAGACTAGTCATATATACACACACATACGCACACACAATGACAATTTAGAGTCCCACGCAGACACGGGAAGGACCCAGGTTACTCCACGCTGGGACTGAACCTGGAACCTTCTTGCTACCCACCGAGCCACCGTGCTCAGGGTTCAATGAAAATGGACCCTCAGGTAATTCCTTCTATAACTAATATAATCGTTTCATTTTCACACAGATTGGGCATGTCTTATGTTTTTCTTATTTGAAAAAATGACAAACAATTTTCTACCCTTTTTTTTTCAATAACTCAAAAACACACATAATTTCAGCTGGGTTGTGAAAACGCTACTACTATTTTGCAGCCTAAAGTATATTCACATAGACACATATTTTGAGAATCGCACATGAGGGATTGGAAAATACAGTACAACAGCATGAAAAGAAAAACTGAATTAAGGCCTAAGATCCCAAACTATTTGTCTTAATTAGCTTAATCTCACATCTTGGTTTTAACCATATGGGGAAAATCCTTCATCAAGGTACATGTCAATTCGCATAATACATTAATTATGGGCAAAACTGTAATGCTTACTCCAATAAAATTATAAATTGCTACTTGAAAGGCATTTAATATTTTATTTGACTTGTTTGGAACTAAAGTTCAAATATACACGAACAGTACAAATATAAAACACTCATCCTATTTATTTCTGTTATTATTGAGATCTTCCAGGGTACCCGATACTTTCTATTGGACTCTTTAGCTTATTATATAGTGTGGCATAGGTCAAGTCATTAGACGGAAGCAGAACAGCGCTAGAGCTAAAAATGTAATTTTACAATTTTATTTTTGTAATAAAATCTGATTTTATTTCTACCAGGGTTTTTAGTGTTTTACAAATAAAAACATTGTTACTGTCGTTACCCTGAGAGTCTGATCCAGCCAAAATAAGGCTTTCATTCACCAAATATTGTGCAGCAGGGATGATCGGTATATAAACATGGTATGTACACGTAATGCAAAACTCACCCATAAGACGTAACAAAGCATTTGGTTACTTTATCATCTGGATGAGGCACAAACACATGATCCTTAATCCAACAATCACCTCCATTTTTGGTGATGTTCCAGCCAGTAAACCCCTCTACACACAAAAACACTGATTTTACTGCCTACAAACAACTCGGCTTGGCAGCCAAAAAAAAAAAAAAAAACAGGCAAAAGTGAATTATAATTTGAAAATGTAAACTAAAGGGACTGCAAAAAGAAATATGTAAATCCCTTCCGATCTTTCTTTGGGGTACATTGTTTTTCAACATTTCAATAATACACTGCTTCCAAAAATTAGGGGCTTCATTATGGGAGATTTCAGTTTGAAGTATCCCTTTCATTTTTGTGATAAATAAATGGAAGTGTGTTTTTAATATACATTTTCTATGCTGTCCCAAGTTTTCTGATTCAGGATAGTTAACATGGGCAGAATCAAAAGCGAAAGCAAAAACACTTCTGTAACATTTTAGCTCTCATTGAGCTTTAATCATTTAAACTTTGTTCAACTTTATTCTCTCAGGAACATCAGATATGCCTCGTCTCATTTCGAGGAACAGAGAATAAGCTTGACGCTTCTCTTACGTGTCCACCTGGCATCACTTCCGCACACCGACCAAGCCCCCGTCTTCTTTGCATTCTGTTCTTTGCTATTATTTTGATCGTATTCAATTGCTACTTTCAATTCCTCGGCCCCACTGTATGATTATTTAATTTAAGAAGAAATCTCGACTTACCCTCTGTCTTGTATGACACTTGTGTTAGTCTCGTCATGCTTGTGTGGTTTTATGTTGCCTGTCTTGTTTTCACCCCACTACTGTGAACTGCTTCCTGTGTTCACCTAGCATTTCACTCTTGAGAACTTGCAGCGTTTAAATATTTGAATGAGCAAATTATTTTTGTATTTTAGTTCATCGTGGAAAATGTAGTAAGAGACAGAGACGTCGTATCATCTGCGGTGGCCATTTTAAAAACAAGGACAATTTACGCCGCAACACGCTTACAGCGGACCAATTTGGCATGACCAGTTAGCCCGTTACGTGTCTTGAGAGTTTGGAGTCTGGGGTGGGAATTGAACTGGGGACGCTGGAACTGTGAGGCGAACATGCTAACGAAACTGTAGCAAGAGACTGAATCGTCTCCAACGCTGATTTCCAAACCAGTGCTGAGTGACTGTATGGGCAACAATGGTGTATCCGGTGTGTTTTTACCTTCTGCATTGGGGTTCTTCAAAAGGTTATGGCGTTTCTTACACAGAAAGTAGAAGGTCTGCCAATCTCGCGGTAATCTATTTGCATTGGGAAGCTTAAACCCTTCCCTACGGCATCGTTTTTTCCAAAAAGCAGTGCTGTCCACTACTGACTTCCATGTCCGACACACTAGACGGCACACACGTACCACCTGTTCCCCAGGTAATTGCAGAAGGATTTCCTCCACAACAGCAAGAGGAAGACTTAGAGGCTGGTAAAAAAAAAACAACAATAATCCATGTTCAGATAATCAGAAATTACTCACTAAATCTGTTGAGTGAGACAAAAGGAATAAGCTATTTAAATTGAGCCAGTATTCTCTTCTTAGACTGATCCCAATTGCAGGAGGTAATAAAGATCTCCGGTCACTTCCTCACCCGAAAGGCTTGATTACGTTTGTTGGTTTATTACATTCATTTAATGTCCCATTTACATTTATTTACATTCATGTCATTTACCAGACACCCTTATCCAGAGCGACTTGGGGCCTTCCTCAGGGACCCAACTGTGGCAGAGGTTGGATTTGAACCCACAGTCCAGTATCTTAAACACTTAAACAGACAGAAGTAATATCAGCACACTTGTTAAAATGATCGATTCATCTCCAGCATGTCTTTGGAATATGGGAGAAAACTAGTAAGCCCACATGGACACGGGGAGAACATGTAAACTTCACGCAGATGTGGTCTGGGCTCGGGACCAAACCAGGGATCTCACTACTGTGTGCGTCCATCTTGAATAACTGACTTGTGTTGTATGATTCAGGGAGCATATTTCATTACTGACTAGGCCGATGATCTTTTAAAGCTTTCTGCTATGGGAGACGGAACGATCATGCCGATGATGCCGTAGATGTTCCCTCTCCCATCTCTTCATAGATTTAATATACTTAAATGTTTACATAGAATGGTAATAATAACAATCCTCATACCCAAATGAGGATGGGTTTCCCTTCTGAGTCTGGCTCCTCTCAAGGTTTCTTCCTCTTAATCTAAGCGAGTTTTTTCCCGCCACTGTCGCCATTGGCTTGCTCATTAGGGACAAATAGGGACAAATAGAATGCAATTTGTGGCACTTGTTTATACATCAATGAAAAGCTGCTTTGTGACAATGTCTATTGTAAAAAGCGCTATACAACTAAAATTGAATTGAACTGAATTGAATTAAAGTGAGACAAAGGGAACAGACTAGTAAAGCCGACAGATTCCAGATGACAGATCCACTTTTCACTATTCTCTACTGTGGTAGCCTAGTGGTTAAGGTACTGGACTATGGACCAGAAGGTCCAGGGTTCAAATCCAACCTCTGCAACAGTTGGGTGGGCCCTCAACCCACAACTGTTTGGACTGTAAGACTATAGTAATTGTAAGAGAAGGGCGTCTAAATGTACTGAGAAGGTTTAGAGTGGCTGGGATCTCCAGGCGCTTCCTCATTCAAATGGCGTTTCTATAACATATAATCAGCATATAGTGCACCGTGATGAGGCAGAAATCAGCACATTGTATGGTAACATTTAAGGAATGTTATATATAGGCCTGAGATTGTTCATTATGAGGTGAGATCAACTGATGCTCTGCTTGGAACTGTTCAGTCTGTAAAGCCTGGCAGTAACAGGGAGGAACGAACTGCGGTGACCCTCGTCAATTACACCATTACAGTAATTAAATTCTCCGTGACAACATCTTAGCTCACTGTTATAGGCGTTTACCTCATTGTAGAAATGTCTAACATCAGTCATATATACACGCACATGCATCCAAACGCCCACTAAAGTCGTTTTGATGACCTACCTTCGACTGAGGATCATCCATTTCTACTTCAACGTGATTAACAAAATGAAAAGTGAACGAAAGTGTCAGTGATAGTAAGTGCAGTGGTAAATAGTAATAGAACTTCCTGGTGTAACGACAACAGTTGACGCGGTCAAACGCAGTCATGTTGCGCACGCGCAGTATACTCAACGCACGATCGCTCTTGTATTAGAAAGACCTACACCACTGTGTTGTTTACATTTTATATAGACAATAAACAACAACAGTAAGTGTACTCGTTATGTATAAGCTTTGCTGTTTTCGTAAACGTGTTCATAGTTCATTTGGTTTATAGAGGTTGTTTTTCGCTGCTTTTCATTTTACAACTCAACATGCAATCCGTCCAACAAACAAACAAAAACGAAGAAGAACATTTATGGTTGGAATTAGCAGAACGTGTTCAAATCAACACGTGACACTTCAACGCACAAATTCGGTTCCAGTTTCTAAAAGTTCACGTGCCTGGTTTAAGTTGGCCAGTAAATATCGCCCTCTGCCGAAAAAAGATTGCCAATGCGGCCCCGATTGTTATTAATAGTCGTGATTCAGTGGTACGATGGGTAGCTCTGTCTCCTCACAGCGATAAGGCCCTGGGTTCAGTGGTTTGGGTCCTTTCTGTGTTGAGTTTGCATGTCATTACATTCAGCATGTCACCTAGCCTGTGTGGGTTTACTCTGGGTACTCCATCTTTGTCCCGCAGTCCAAGGACATGCATGTTAGGCTAACCAGTGTAGTATGTGAGTGTATGAGCCCTTCAATGGATTGGTACCCTCTCTAGTGTTGTTCTTGCCTTGCACCCTATACTGCCAGTTAGTCAACAGCTCTCACACAACCCTGTCTAAAATGTGGAAAAGGTCAGTATGTTGGACAATTAGCCCTGGCTCACTTTGAGCATTCCAGTCCACCTCTAACGTGTCTGACAAGTTCATTCTTTGTTCTAGGCAAGCAGAGCAAAAAGCAGATGAAGTGACAAGTTGTGGAGATGAAAACCTATGAAAGTGTCCCTGACGTGTACAAATTCTACTGCCATCGTTTGTCTTTGGAGATTCCATGTCAACATGTGTGAATGCCTTAAAGGAAAGACAGCACAGACAGTACAAACTCTCCTCACAACATGTAATGAATGAATTCAAATATTAAACACAGACAAAAGACTCAATTTACCTTGTTCCAATACACACTGCATTGGAGAAAAAACACATGAATTAACCATGAACCAGTCTCTGAACAGCAATTAATGCTATTCAAATATTGATAATAGTATCAACTTATCTAAGCGATACCTTAAAGTACAAACATACACTATGGGTACTCATAATATAGTTACATGTGTAACTTGATCTTGTACTTTTTTTTAGAAATAGATGCCTAAGTACAGCAACAATAACTACACAAGTTTCTAACAAGTACTCTAACCTAAAAAGGAAAACTTGAGCAGAACGTTAATCCTTGGTTCATCAAAGTCCAAGCTGTGAAATAATTTATGGTCAGTTCATAGTCAGACCAAATTTACAATTGGACTTCGACATAAAAATAAATAACATAAAAAAGAAAAGAAAGAACATCAAAACAATCATAGTAGAACTGTGAACTTTATTTTCAAACTGTGAAAGTTCACATTAAAACTGTCAAACAACTTACAGATTTACCATGAAATCCCACAGATCATTTTTTCCAGGAAGTCTTTTTTAAGTCTAGATGTCCTTCCCTGTTCCGTGTGTCTATGTTCCCTGTTCCGTATGCATGTAAGACCATATGTGCCCTGCGATGGATTGGTGCCCTGTCTAGGGTTGATCCTGCCTGTCACCCTATGCCTCCAGGATTAAGCCAGGATCAAGCAGATAAGAAATGAATGAATTCATTTTGTCAACTCTATCTATGATAAGCCCATAACCTTTTTTTAGGAGTCCATGTACATACACTTTAATTGGTTTCCAGTATCTGAGTTTTTCCAGTATCTTTTTGGCTATGCTAACTTAGCACTGCCTTAACCCTCTTGGTTTGTGGAATTTACCAGAGCTGGTGGATGTTAGACACCTCGACACCACATCTTCTGCTTGAAGGTGCTCAATTGGCTTTAAGTCTGAAGACATACTTGATGTCACCTTTACTTTTAACTTCATGTTTGAGGTCATTATCATGCTGGAAAACGGCCTTGTGGCCCAGTTTCTTCCAAAGAAAGGGGATTATGCTATGTTTCAGAATGTCACAGTACAGGTTGGAGTGAATGTTTCACTCAATGATCCACAGCTCCCCAGTGCTAATAGCACTCATGCAGACCATGATGCTACCACCATGCTTCACACAGCACAGTTATTTTACATTTACAGCATTTTGCAGATGCCCTTATCCAGACAATACAATTTAAGCAATGGTGGCTTAAAGACCCAACTGGCAGACCTTCTGGTCCAGAGCCCACTACCTTAACCACTTGGCTACTGCAGTCACAACCGCAGTGGTTTAGGAGCTGGACGTAGTTACTTGTACTCCTCACCAGGGTGTTGCCACATATGCTGGAAGCCCTCTGAGCCAAACAAGTGTATCTTGGTCTTGTCAGGCCATATGAGATGGTAACAGTAATCCATGCTCTTGAACACTGAACACATGGACTCATCTATTCATCAACATCTATTTATTTACCCATCCTGGAAAACCGCTCTATGACTTTGGCATCCTGTAACTCAGTTCAAGGGTGTTATCAATCTTCTTATAACCTAGGCCATCTTCATGGAGGACAACAATTGTATTTCTCACCTCCTCTGAGAGTTCTTTGCTATGAAGTGAGATGTTAAATATCCAGTGACCAGTATGAGCTAATTATACCCAAAGCAAAATTTAACAGCTCTGCTCCCCATTTACACTTGGAACCTTGTAAGCCTAACGAGTCACATGGCACCAGGAAAAGAGGCAAATTGGTAAATTGCCTTTATTTGGCTTTTTTTCCCAGACTGCATATACTTGTAGATAGACTGCATATACAGCCTATGCTACCAATAAATCACCTTCAAGGACAATACTTTCACTTAATGAATTTGAATTTCACTGAAACGGCTTTCAACACTTGGTGGAGACTCAGATGCAGTATATAACAAAATGAATAGTTAAATTTATAATAATAATTATTATTTAACATTAAAGTTTGAAGTTTATTTCTATGAGATTATCGACTGGTTGCAAAGTAGAAATCCTATCACTGCCTCAATCCTGTAAATCAGTGGGTTTTCCATTATATGATTATTTAAGTGCATGTACACTCGTTAATCGGATTACTGACAAAATGTTGTTTTAATATGTAGACACACTCGTTGGCTAATTAAGCGGTTGTAGATGGATAGTGTTTCATTCAAAGT